>VZSG01000223.1:95038-142766 GCA_013398315.1 Nothoprocta pentlandii | reverse complement strand
GAAAGGGGAGGCGGACGGAAAGGGAAAGACACCGAGAGAAAATAAAGGGAAAAAGAAAAAAAAAGAAAAAAAAAGGAAAGAAGGGAAGAAGGAGGAAAGGGGAGAGTCGGTAGCTGAGCATGCCGTGGGTTTGCCCATTCTGCTGCTTTTTCTCTTCGCTTGCATCCCAGATTTTCACTCGCTATGCCCCTTTGGAAGGAGCTCGCTATGACAGGGCAGAGCCTCAAGGCTCTGTCGGAGGCTAATTTTGAGGACAATGAGATCAGCATCAACGTCGGAGGCTTTAAGAAAAAGATGAGGTCCAACACGTTGCTGAGATTCCCTGAGACCAGGCTGGGCAAACTGCTGAGCTGCCACTCCAAGGAGTCCATCCTGGAGCTCTGCGATGACTACGACGACACCAAGAATGAATTTTATTTCGACAGGAACCCCGAGCTCTTCCCTTACGTGCTGCATTTTTACAACACGGGGAAGCTCCATGTGATGGGTGAACTCTGTGTGTTTTCTTTCAGCCAGGAGATCGAGTACTGGGGAATCAATGAATTCTTTATAGACTCGTGCTGCAGCTACAGCTACCATGGGAGGAAAATGGAGCCAGACCAGGAGAAATGGGAAGAACAAAGTGACCAGGAAAGTACCACGTCATCTTTTGATGAGATTTTGGCTTTCTACAACGATGCCTCTAAATTTGACAGGCAACCCTTTGGAAATGTCAGGAGGCAGCTCTGGCTTGCCTTGGATAACCCCGGCTACTCAGTGCTAAGCCGAATCTTCAGTGTCCTTTCCATAGTGGTGGTGCTGGGCTCCATCGTGACCATGTGCCTGAACAGCCTCCCGGACTTTCAGATCGTGGACAGCAATGGGAACCCCGAGGAAGACCCTCGGTTTGAAATCGTGGAACACTTTGGTATTGCATGGTTCACTTTTGAACTGGTGGCGAGATTTGCAGTAGCGCCTGACTTTTTAAAGTTCTTCAAGCATGCCCTGAATCTCATTGACCTCATGTCTATCCTTCCCTTTTATATTACCTTAATTGTCAACTTGGTGGTGGAAAGTAGTCCAACCTTAGCAAATTTAGGTAGGGTGGCACAAGTCCTGAGGCTCATGAGGATCTTTCGCATCTTAAAGCTTGCTAGACACTCAACAGGTCTCAGGTCTCTTGGAGCCACCTTGAAATACAGCTACAGAGAGGTAGGGCTTCTTTTGCTTTACCTCTCTGTTGGCATCTCCATTTTTTCAGTAGTGGCTTACACCATTGAAAAGGAAGATAACGAGGGCTTAGCCACCATCCCTGCTTGCTGGTGGTGGGCCACAGTCAGCATGACCACAGTTGGCTATGGAGATGTGGTACCAGGGAGCACTGCTGGCAAGTTGACGGCCTCTGCATGCATCCTAGCCGGCATCCTAGTGGTAGTGCTCCCTATTACACTCATCTTCAATAAGTTCTCGCACTTCTATAGGCGTCAGAAGCAGTTAGAGAGTGCTATGAGGAGCTGCGATTTTGGTGATGGCATGAAGGAGGTTCCATCAGTCAACTTAAGGGACTACTATGCCTATAAAGTGAAGTCCCTCATGGCCAGTCTTACCAATATGAGCCGGAGCAGCCCGAGCGAACTGAGCCTGAATGATTCACTGCATTAGCCTATGAGTTTGACAGCAGTTTGCATGAGAGCTTTCAAGAGCTGTGTTTATAAATGTTTTCCTCTTTGTCATCCTTTTTGTTTCTCCTAGAGGATAGTGTTGCTGACACTGCACTAACTTTGCACTTGAAAACCTAATGAAATTTGTATTACAAGTGGAGAATTTGCACATTGTCATCCTGTTGCGTAGGTACTAAATGCTGACTTTTTTCATACAGCTGTTACCATGTTCATAACAGTGCTGGCAGTATGGTGTAATTTGGTGCTTTGTACATTTGCCACAGAAATCCTCATTTGAAAGGGGAAAGGAACTTGCCCAAATGGAATAAAAGTTCTCAGCTGTGAACTGAATAATGAACAAACCACCCATCACCTACGCTGGTATCTGTGGTAGCTCAAGACCATCTCAAGTCAGGTGTAGGACCTGCAATGTACTTTAACGCAGGACACTGCTGCAGCTTTAGGAAACACCTGTGAATCACTAACACGGGAGCAGACATCCCCGCCGTTCTGACTGGTAATTCTTATCATGAAATGTCCATAAATACCTCTGAGCTTCACATTTCATGGAAACTTGCAAACTCTTGTGCCAGTGTCTTAGAAATGGGATGTTCTTTTGAAATGGTACAGAGAGTAGTGTTTTTTTTGGAAGTTCTTAAGCATAGACATAACTCTGTATCCCAGATAGGTCCATACTGAACATTTTGGAGAAGGTTGCTGCTCAGTTCCGGGTAGCTACATATTCAAAGACTGCATTTCCATGAGTGGCTTTAGTTATGGAGGCCCCTGAAAACATCTTAGGCTTCCAATTGCAGAGGTTGTGAGCACATAGTTTAGTTCCAGTGAAGCTAAAGATACTCAGTTCATCAAAATGGGTCTGAGATTAGGCACACAACTATGTAGGTTTTCAATCATTAGAAGCACCATTGGAAAACTTGGATTGGTTTAGTGAAGAGAAATATTCCCACATGAACAGCACAGGCAGCATTTTAGGAACTGACATTCATATACTGCAAAAAGACTAATTATAAAGATGCCATATGTGATCCTGAGATATAAAAGCTAATTTTATCAGGAAAGCTTGAAAACAGGTGTTGAGGGCAGACAATTCCATTAAGCTTTCTGCCAAGGAAACTCTAAGGGGGCGAAAAAAAAAAGTAAGTCATATTTTTACTCAGAACACTCAGAACAGAACTCACAACTTCCAACTAGCAGAAAGTAGCAGGGCCTAAGGAAAAAACCAGATAAAGCACTTAATACTCCACTTGCTCTTGGCAGATCCTGCTCCTAGCTGGTTCAAGGACCTAGTCTATTCAAACCCTCTCAAAGGCTGCCCTTAAAAAATGTGAGAGGGGAGGTCACCTGGGTTCTCAAGAGCAGCCATGGGGCTGGGTAAAGGTAAAGGTCTGGGTTCAGTGAGCAGCCTTGTCCATTATGTAACTGTGCAGACGTCACCCACTCACAGCCAACAGGCAAACCCACCACCGTCCGTCCGTCCTTTGTGTTGCTCGGGATTTGTGTTATAAAACAGACTACTGACACTCACTGAACATGATGGCTCTTTTTTTTTTTTTCCCAGCCAGTTTATTCCATATAATACTTTTGTTGTTGTTGTTGTTGTTGTTGTGAAGACCAGAGAGGTTGAGGAAATAGACTGTCCTGTATGGAAGCGTATGCTTACTTACCACAACTAAGAGTAGTACCTGAGTACAAATAGCCCAACCAGCAGAAGAGAGCAGATTTAGTACAAATAGGTGTTTTTCTTTATTAGTCTCCTAGAGGTTGTTGTCTGGTCTGTGTTTTTTGGTGTTTTATTGGCTTCACTTGAAAACAGAAAATTGAGCACCCAGGATCAGGTTCCTCTCTGTCCAGTGACCTATCACAGAACATAATCTGTGAAATAACTTACACCTAAAATATCCTTTGAGCACCCTTCCCCCACATCAAATCCTAGCTGATTTAGAGCGTAAGTTCTGAGGGAAAGAGGTCCCTTCTAACCTTCCCCAAATAAAACTCTGAGAGGTTTCACTGTGACTTGCCAAGCATTTAAAGTCAATAGGCAGGAAGGGGGCTTAGTACCCCCAAAAACCAGTGAGCTCTGTACCTGTTCCTGCATCTAGGCTTGGATACCCTGAGTTAGGCATCGCAATTTGCAATGTTTTGCTAAGGCTTCTTTGTGGAGAACTGGTTCAGCTTCTCTGCCAGATCCCAGCAGAAGTTAATAGTCGGGTGCCTGCCCCTCCCTGCGCGTTGCAAAGCCTCACACGCTTGGCAATACCCACCAAAACGCAGCGTAGCACGAGCCTGGCGGCCAGCCTGAAGCACCGTGAAAGAAATAGGAGAGGGCAGAGCTGGGCTCCCAAAGGACATAAACCACTGCTGGGATCACGTCTGCAAGAGCAGCCCAAATCTCCCCCTGATTTCAAGGCTCCTGCAGTTCTCGCTGGCTCGGTTGGTTCGGGGCTTGCGGAGGATCTAGCATGAAGCAGGGGGGTCATTTCAGTTTCTCAAGCTGTAGATTCACGGAGCTAAAAGCCGCCTCTCAGGGCAGCCACTTGGAGAGAGCTGTAACCTTGCCAAAGAGCCACGAATTCCCTCAGCTGTTGCTAGTCCAGCATTGCAAAGGTTGGATCCAGGCTTTGCAACACATCATTTCAATAACCTGCAGTTTATCTTACGTCGTAGATTTATGACTCATGAGGCTGGTGCTCTGTCATTTCTGCAAATATTGAATGGAACGTGTCCAAATTGCATTTTGCTAAAGAAAATGAAATACCCCAAGGAATCATGACTTTTACTGTACTAGTTGAAAGGAATTTTCTTTTTTTTTTTTTTATATATATAAGTGCTTTGGATCAAAGACACTAAATAAATAAAGTACCGAAATTTAATATGTTCTCATTATCATGACGACTTTATGCAGTACATAGAAATTCCCTCCATAAACTTACCTAACTCCATGTCAAAAGCAGCCAGATTTTTTGCTTCCCCTTTGGAAGAGTATTTCAGAACCGCACCGTCCTCCAGATCAGTATTTTTCTAGCATAATTTTGTTTATCACTTATTTATATTAAGTTTTTCTCACGTCAGCGTTGTTCTTTAGTTTAAATAATTCTTCCTTGGTGTTTGTCTGTGTGGTGTATTTATAGACAGTAACCATATGCCCTAACAGGCTTATTTTCATGAATATATCTGCCAAGCTCCTTCTAGTTTGCTTTCTGCAACTCTTGTTCCCTGATGATCAGTGCAGCTTTTATTTTTCCGAATTTATTCTGCCTAGACGTAATCTTTCCAAATCAGCATTGTACAGCATGGCGTTCTGTATAAATCCCTACTATGGCTTTGTACAGTGGTATTAATACTTAGTTAATAAGTATTTTACTACAGAAGTAAGTATTTTACTACAGAAATTTTTGCTGAGGAGGATAAATATTCTGATTTAAGCGGTGTTGCTGTTTTAAAGCACTGAAAATATTCATGCAAGGAAGGTTGAGGTGCACCTTCCTGCCACTTTGTGAAGCTCCTTCCATTCTAGGGCCCAGGCAAGTGAGTGCTGAGAATCCTCACCGCCCATTAAACAGAAGCTACAGCAAAAATTTTACATTTACAAGAAAAAAATCTGTGTCAAAAATCTTAACGAGGAGAGGAGGGAGGGTGCTGCTGGAATAGTCAGCATTTCTGCGAGGCTTTTTGAAACCATTGCTTTATAAGAGCAAAGCCTCTTCAGTTCTACAAAATATTTGGAAATATTCAGCCAGCATTTAAGGACTAGGGGACTGATCGGCAGCTTTCTCTGGCTCTTGGAAGTTGAAGAGGGTCGTGGTGAGAAGCCGGCCCCTCTCAAGGCGCCGCCTCATGAGGAACATTGTGCTGGCACCAGCTCCGTCCCGGCGACCCTCATCCCTGCAGGACCCTGCGCCTCCTGCTCCCTCTTGGCTGAAAGGCTTGAAATGCTGGAGTAAGGACTGTGATAATACTTGGAATGAGGGGGCTTCCTTTATTGCTAGAAATAAACTCGTGCAGAATCTGGATTTCTAGGCTGTTAGGGAGGCTCAGAGGTGTCCTTGAGAAGGAATACACTACATTACCTTCTTGAGATGTAAAATCCATATATAGATTGTGATTAAGCATTTTATGTATGCTCAAATTTTGTATTACTGCCCATTTTACTATTCAAATACTTTTCATGAATTGCAAATCCTCTTTCCCTGCAGAGTATCTTAGCCATTTTGAAGGCAGATAACTTCTTTCTTCGTATAGTATAGCCTGATCTATTTCACACTGAAAGCTTAAAAACAAAGACTTTTTTTTTTCATTTAGTTTTCAATTTCAATACCTTCAATATTTGTGTATTTTATACAGGACTTTATGAGATTGCAGGGATCTACTGCATATGGTGTTCCTTGCACCCCATATCTTTTCCCAATAGTGTGCAAAACATTTAGAAATTCAGGCCTTGTGCCATGAAATTCAAATTAAATGCAAAACAAAACAAATTTCCCCAGCATTGATTTAACTTACAGGATATTCTCAGCGTATATCATAATCATAGGAAAACCCAGATCCCACTTTGCAGATAGATTTCCTTTGGGAACACACATCAGGCTACATTTTCATAAATACCTGTAGTTCTTGGGGGAGAGGCACATGTTTCAGCTGAGCAAATGGCTCAAGCCTCCTGCCTCCTAGACTGGGAGTGCGCAGGGCACCGAGAGCACTTGCAGGTGCTAAACCCTCGTGGCGGGACCTTCCGTCCCTTCCAAAGCAAACACCTTCCTGCGAGGCTCCAGCTGTGCACGCAGAAGCAGCCTCTGGAGAAACCACTCCTGTTGTGCTCCTTATCCATTGCCTCCCACAGTATTCCTGGCTTTACTCTACCCTGGATGGTACAACCAGCCGTCATCACATACCCCCATCCATGAGGCATGTGCCACAACCCTGCTTTTCTCCTTGTGTTATTGTTCATTCAGGATTTATCCTGAATGTTACTGGCTTTCCAGTAACTTACACCAGAAATTTATCTGGTGTCCTCTCTTACTTTCAAGCTGCCCACTGTTTAGACAGAGATAGGACAACATTCCCATCCAGTTTCTGAAACATCTTTCGCTGATTCTACCTTTTCATTTAAAAAGTAAGGGGGAGAGAAAAACAGAAAGACAAGCTTCTCACCTTAAGAATTATTTAGATGGTTATCAAGGCAGCAAGAGGCAATGTATGATCTAAAGCTATACTTCTTAGCTGATTAAGAGACAGCCTTAATGTTGTATCTACCTTCAGTGCAGCTATTGAGTTTAAGAAACATCACCCTCAGCAAGGATCGTTGATCTCCACCTCATACACAAAATTATGGGTCATCAGCTGGAAAAGGCAGCCTCCAAACAGCCTAGGAAGTGATTCCTAGGATAGCATGATGTCCATGGTGGAGGCCTGGCTCTTGCACACGTTCCTCTTGCTCGTGCAGAGGATGGAGATGTGCCTCACAGGGGCTGAGGCTCCAACTGACCTCCCTCTGGACACAGCAGCAATGTGTTTCCCTCACATCTGCCACCCTTTAGCCACAACCCTAAAACATGCAAGTCTTCACCTCAGCACCCACATCCATCTGGCTACAGGAGGCAATGACACGAATTCAGCACTTCAATCTCACACAAGCAGAAAAGCCATCAGCACCTCCTGCTCCTTTTCCTTTGGAACTACTCATGGGTTTGGGCCTCTTGCTGAACCCTATTCAGAAATAATCAGGGCTATTTCTATATAAATCTGCTGTTTTCCTTGGTGCATCAGAACCCGGCCTGGCAGAAGAACCGTCCACTTTGAGATGCCCCATGCAGTGCCTGCTTGTGGTCACCACGCGCTTGGATCTCAGTGCAGTTGTGACCAGACCAGCCCAATCATTACACTGTTGACCTTCAAAGACAATTTTAATCACATTTGGAAGATTCCTTTCCTACGCTAAGCTTTAAAGCATGGAGAAAGATAATACATCAAAAATGTGGTTTATTTCAAGGGGGAAAAATCCTTTCTTCTGTGTTGTCTCATTATTTCTTCTCTCCATAGCAAGGCACAGCTTCCAAGTGCCGCTGCTGGCAGTTTTGATCACTCCCCTGAAAAGATGGAGGAGCCCCGAGCGCGTGTTTCTCCGGTGAAGCAGCACTTGGCATCGACTGGGAGAGCGGGCTCTGAGAAACCCGAACCCGAAGGAAGCAGGTGGCCCTGGCACGATCCCGTTGGAGCTGCAACTGCCCCGTTGGCCTCTCCCTCTCCCTCGCTGCTTCCAGCAGCGCAGGAACCACAGAAGGAATGTTCCCCACTGCCCAGGTCAAGAGTCAGCTTCTTTTTGATCCTGCTTTCCCATCTGGAATGGGTTTTTGCATGGTACTTCTCAGCTGTGATGTAGGAAATGCTTTATAACTGCAGGACAAAATTTCCCAAAGTGTAGATTCCCCAATTTTAGAGTGGTTCTAAGGTGCAAAGCGCAGCCTTTTCTCACTGATGTCAGCAATAGGGATAGGAGCTCTAAATATGAAATAGTCTCAGAAACGCCAGATTGATCTCGTCTTAAATAAAACCTAATCATTGTTCCTTGCTCTTGAGTGAAGAGCTGAGCTAAACACTCTCGTTCAGCATCTGTCTACAAAATAAACTATTAGTCAAACACTTTGCTAATAAGGCTTCCTCCTACTTGCGCTGCAAGATAGAACCCAACTATTGTGCTTTTTGTGGAGGCAGTAACTGAAGATAAGTGCTATGAGATGTATAAAAATGTGGTAGTTGATGAGCTGCATAAATGAATGTTAACCACCTTTAAAAGGCTTCAAACTTATACCCACTCCTGGAATAAATCTGCATTAATTCTGGGCGTGTGGGGCTACTGCAATGACCACCCCATGATCATAAAAATTCCCAATTCTTTATCTGAATAAATACACATTTGGGGGCTGTTTAAACACCTGTGTCAACAGGTTTGTGTCAACAGAACACACTTATAATTACTCTTTAAATAGAAGGAAAAGGCTTATCAAACCCAATCCAACACTCCTGCCAGCAATTCCAGGCAGATTACACCGTGGAATATAAACAAACCTGGAAGCTACTGGAGTTCTATGAAAGCTGGGCAGCATTGCTGGATATTTGTGCTTGGTACAATAGGTTGCTAAGAAAACACCCGAGGGTTATGGCCCATCCATATTTGCTAATACATACCCAGAGCTGGTTACTAACTTACTTTTGGTAGTTTTAACAGGATTACAGAGACTTGTGGAATGAGTAAGAGCAACATTGCAGAAGCACCACTGTATTTATTAAGAACCTGAACAAATGCTGCCTGCATTTATCATGGTGGTGGCCAGCGACAGGACAAGGGTCAATGGGTGCAAGTTGAAACAAGGCAGGTCCCTCTCCATGTGAGGAAGAACTTCCTCACTGTGAGGGTGACAGAGCCCTGGCACAGGCTGCCCAGGGAGGCTGTGGAGTCTCCTTCTCTGGAGGTCTCCAAACCCACCTGGATGCCGCCCTGTGCCCCGTGCTCTGGGTGTCCCTGCTGGAGCAGGGGGTTGGACTGGATGATCTCTAGAGGTCCCTTCCAACATCAACCATCCTGTGATTCTGTGATTCTGTTTACTTCTCAGATATCAATTGGATTTGGATTAAGCAATTACATATGTGTATATAGAGATCCATATGTTTAGATAAGATAAATCAGTATATTATTGCACATTAATATTGTCACCATATTTTCTGGACAATCTCAAAAGTTTAATTCTGTGTAGATCAACCGACAGAAAAAGAAGTCTTCCTGGATTCTAAGAAACCCCAAAAAGGTATTTTATTAACTGCATTTCTAAGTACAGAGTTTCACTTTTTTCTGCATTTTTAATACAAGACAATTTAAAAAAGATCTAGTCTTCCTCCATAGGTTCATCAGGGAAAGACTATAGGACAAATATTTCAGACTGAAAAATAACACCTGAATTTGAAAAAGAATCTCATACATTTGGATATGGTTGCTAAGAAAAATGGTAATACTACTTAATCCTTCTTCAAATAATCTCTGACCTACATAATCTCTGGACTATGACACCTGTTTTCATGTGCTCTGAGAGATCAAAAGGACACCTCTTGCTGCTAAATCTCTATACCCACAGCACTGTAATAAAAATGAAATATCAATCGATGCATCACACGAAAGGCTTAGTGCCAGATAAATCAAAGCTTTTGGTCTTCCTCTTTGATGTGTTCGCTGTGAATTTTCCCTTAGCAGTAACCGGGAAAGCTTGGGAAGTCCAGGAGGAGAGCAAGGCAGCAGAGAGAGCCTAGCAGGGAAAAGAGCCGGGCTGCAAACACCCCAGTGCCACAGGCATCTACCCACCACTCACTCCTTTTCTCATTTCAGAGACAGAAGTGACTGAAAGGAGTTCAGAGAAGATACATATATGTGTGTGTCTGTGCATATATACATCCACATGTATATATGCACACATTCCACGTGTATATATATATATATATATATACATACATGGAAAGATGGTACTGAAGGGGCCAGTTTCAAACCCTGTCCTTGAGGGCAGAAACATGGTTGGGGGGCTGTATTTCTCTCTTGGAGTTGGGTAGGGAGAGATTTTGCAATATATAATCTTGTTCTTTAGAAAGACACCCACAGGGAGCAGAGTCCACGTCTTTGGTGAAAAACCTCTGCTTTCCTTCTTTTGACAAAGAAAAACTTATATCCAGATATATTATCATACATTTTTACAAAAATCAATTTCTATAATCCTGACAATTAAATAAAATTTTCCAAGTCCTCGGGGTTTGCAGTACCTGGGTAAGCACCATTGATGTTTCATTCACTGTGGGAGACAGAAAGCCAATGTTTGAGCCTCAGGTGACCTTCATTCCTGCCACCTCTTTCCTGCTGGTTGCCTCCAGGCAGCTCCCTGCTTCCTACCCAACGCGCTCCCCTCTAAGCTCACCCGTAGCTTCTGGAAAGGCCCGTTTGCTTTCGCGGAGCAGGTGCCGACACCAAGCTGAGAGCTCCAGCGTCTGCCCGGGTCACACACAGGCTGCCTCCCCTCGCGTTACCTGCCAAGCCCAGCGCCTGCAGGGGAACCTAGCACACTGACATGGTAAGAAACCCCAAGCACTACCGAAGACTTGTCTTCTCCAAGGCTTTCGTTGGCAAGAGTGGGTGTAGCACTGTTGCAGTGCATCCTGCCATAGAAAAATCCCTGGGCTCCCTTCCCGACCAGCTACAGGACACGGCAGAACACCCGTCACTGTTGTCTGAGATGGAGAAAAAGCAGGACCGCGGTGAGGTGAAGTTCATCTTATTTATGAATGAAAGAAATAAAGGCTTTCCTCATGGTATAAGGTCTTTTTAATTAGTCTTTTTAATTAGCAAGCCTCCTCACGTCACATTTGGAAAGGCAACACAGACGTGTTTGACCCGGGTTTGACAGCACACAGGCTGCTGGGGAGCACCAGCACTTGGGGCCAGGCCCGCACGGTCCCCACGTCCACAGCCCGTGTCCAACGCGTGGGGCAGGTGCAGGAGAGGCAGCCTGAGCCACCGGACACCGTGTTCTCCCACCTGAACATACCCTGGCAAACACAGACAAGCTGTTAGTTACTGCGGATGACCAGCAAAGGATTTTAACATCCAGATTAATTCGTATCAGTGGCAGAATTCTGTCACTTCAAACTCTGTGTGTTTCTCTGAGGAGTTTTTCTCCCGAGTCCCTTTCACAAAAGGGACTCTTAGAACAGAATGAATAATTAAAAAAAAAAAGTCATAAAAGATATAGACTTGGCACTAAATTTAAGTAATTACATGCAGCAGCCTTCCCCAGTGCAGACTCACCACTACTTATCACTCTCCTTACAGTAGGGAATCAAAGTCGCACCTTAAGCTGCTGGTGTCCACCAGCACCTCAGGTAGAGGAGCTCTCTGAGCCCCTCCAGCCCTCACATTATTCCCTCCTCAGCAAGTTTAGACTGCAGGGAGCGACTTCCTTGCGGATTCCTGTCCTTACACTGACCTATTATTCCTCCTGATGAGCCCCAGACCTCTGCAGGTTGCACCAGTGTCCTCGGGTGGAAGATGCCTTTCCATGCCTGACTTTGCCAGATCTGGTTTCCTGCATTTAACCTGGGCTCACAGTATTATAAAAGGGAAATTTCAGCATGAGACAAGGCCAGGTAAATGTTCTTTAATGGTTATTACCAGCATAATTTAGCTGCAGTTAGAATGAACAACAAGACAACAATTATACCCAAGAAATTAGTTTTTATTACAAATATCTAGTAGTTATTTTTTCTTTTTTTTTACTTACTAGCCTAAATATACAAAATCCAAGGCAAACAAGAAAATGCTGGGTTAAAACCTTATTGAAAGTTACCTTGTCAGTAGTTCTACTAGATTTGCTAAAAGCCTTGCTTTCAAATATTTATTGCACTATCTGCTTTCCTTTACAGGGCTGCTTATTCACCAGGGGGGTGTGTAGTCATTCGCTTTGATTTGCTTGTAGAAACAGAAGAAAATATAAATTGTATCCTTCTCTGAATACAAACCCTAGTTCTGTGTTTTTTTATGAATTTCTGGAAGCATTCTTTGGTCACAAACTTCCTGCATCTACCCAAACTACTCAAAACAGCTGAAAAATAGCTTCTAAGTGGCCCAATAGAGGCTTAATTTACTCCACTCTTCCAGGCTCTTCTCTCCTGTGTGTGTAACTCACACATGTGCATGTAGGAACATGCACAAAATTTGGTTTGTTTTTATGTAGACAGATCAAGAGTGAAGAAAGGACATCCCTCATCTTCTGATACCTTTTGAATGTCAGATTGCAACATCTCCAGTCTAAAATGGTCTTTTACTGGAGTCCCTCTGAGTAGCTATTTAGTGCATCACATTGTAAAAAAATGATATAAATATAAAAATTGTGGTCATTACACTACACTGTATATTACACTGCAAAATGACATTATTCAAAGTCAATGTATTTTTCTCTTTTTTGGGTGAGAAATGTTTAGAAGGGCTTAGGGAAAAGAACGCTCCTAATGATGCCAAAAAGAAGGCTGGATAGTGACACTTTGCTTAAAAGGCAGTCCAAAAAAGACAAGTTGGTTTCCCCTCCTAAAGATGATTTAAATCTTTCTATGTTTCCCATATTTGTTTTTGAATATAAACAACAGAGTTCCTGAGAACAGAAAGTTCCCAGAAATAAATTTCAAATAAATAATGTTCTAATTAAGGGTGTTACCACTGCTTTTTGCTGCATGATGATTATAATCAAATGATAAGGCGCTTTGATTGTGCTCTTTTTTATTTGATATACTTCATTGCATAAACAAGAGTCGTAACACTACAAGGTGTATTTACCTTGCCTAAAGTAATTTTTATGGATCTTCCACGTTCTTATTTCTTTGTAAGGAATGACCACTGTTTCAAGAAGCGTAAAGAGAGTGGAGGATGAGGATGCTTTAATCATCACAATTGGCATTTATTGTTTTATTTTACAGGTTAGGGCGCGGCGTGCGCACAAACACACGCACAGAGTGACGACGACAACAACGGCTGCAGGCAGCTCCAAAGCAAGCTCTGGTCCCAGCAGGGCTGCAATCGGCTCAACTGTCTCATTTCTTTTCCCTTTTGCTTAAACTTTCTAATCCAACTCCAAAATCTGTTCCATTGGAATGGTCCATCTATGATGATAGTAAATGTTAAGGAGGAATGAGATGATTACTAACTTCCAGAAAAGAACTCAACAGACGATGCCCATACAGTAGTCACCATTAACAAATGAACAGCTGAAGGTTGCAAGTAAAGATCTTTTCTGCTGTACTGTGTAAAAAAGTATGACTATCACAGTAAAGTTAATTACACAAAAGGCAACAATTGTAAAGATACTGAAAGAGAACCCAGAATAGACTGTTCAGGAAGCAGATCACATTTTCTGCTGCATCTGAACTATTTCTTGTCATGTGATAAATTCTACCTGCTATATATAACACAACATGAACCAGAGAGAAAACCTGTAAAAAGATACTAAGAGTTTGATCCTGCATTTCTGATTCCCTCACATTTACCACAGAAACTACTGGAATTTTGAATGTTTAGTGACTGCAGGGCAGAACCCACAGAGCACTGCAACACACTGCTGCTTCTTAGTGCTTAAGCACTGAGTTGATTTTCTTTGGTTTTTAAATTACTATCCCATAATGTCTATAATGTGAAACAAAACCAAACCACCAATAACTCCCCCCCAAGACAGTGATTAAAAAAAAATTAAATGAACCAAAACCAAAAAAGAAAAAACCTAGAAAGTGTGGCTCTTACTTCATTATAAAACTATGGTGCAAAATAGGGTTTTCTACTGGTCAGAATTGCAATAGCAATTGGAAATTTACACTGTAGGAATGACTGCAATTATTGCTTCTCCTGAATTATAGGAAATCAAAACTGACTAGGCACTTGTTTTCTTGTTTATTAAGAGATCATTCAGTGTGCGTAAGGACGACAGAAATACTCTCTAGAAGAGCACTCTGCTCTGATCACTGCATTGCTCAATCACAGCCCCTGACTGAGGACAGCACAAGGCACGCGCCTAGCACTGAGTTTATGCTTAAATCTTACTGATCCGAATGGACTGCACACAGGTTCAGGTGCTGTCCTGAATCAGGATGCTTGTGGAAATTGGAGCTTTATAAGACAATATAGTGGTGAGCTTTGGTATCACGCTGCAATTGCAATTTTATCTAATCTGGCTCTGCTCTCCACTATATTATCCTAATACTTCCTAATAAAAAAAAGTAAACAGGCATAAAATAAATAGTATAACCAAAGATTACATAATAAATACGCTACTAAATGGGAGGAAATTATATTGCAACATAAGGCTCTGCAGTGTTGCACAATCAAGAAATAGTTCCAGGTGCTCCAAAACATTCCTTCTAATGTACAACACAAAATTACCACTATACAGCTGAAAAAAAAAAAAGATTAGGAAGTAATAGACTGATCTTCTATTACATTAAACATTTGAAAAAGAATAAGTGGTAATGGGTTTTACTGCTTTGCAGAATACCATACGTATGCTCTTTCACTGCTCCAATTGCCATGGTTTGTGAAGGCAAATTTGAAAAGTTGCGTTTGTTTCTTATACTCTCAGAATTCCTTCAAGACTTAGCGATACCAGTGTCCCCCCCGACTCCTGACATTATCTCTGCACGAAAGGAAAACACCCTCAGAAGTTCTGCTGTCTTCGTTTCTTCGCGTCCATCGCGTCGAGGATGGGCTGCCTCTTGGCAGTGTATCTCTGACGCAGCTCTTCGATCTCGCGCTCCATCATGGGGTCCAAAGCCTTTAATCTCATCTGTAATTCTTCTAAACTTAGATTCTTTAGCTGCAAGTTAATCAACAACAAGAAAAAAGATAAAGGTTAAAAAAAAGAAGGATTAAAATGATGTATTTACACTAACAGTGAAACGTTGATGTATATCAAAGATAAAAAACTTTGTGATAAATTACCTTGTGAATAGATGGCAAATAAATAATAGTCAGGAGTTAAATTTATTTGTCTGAAAAAAACATGCTCTGGTACAGGCATAATTATATTTATAAACAAATAAATATAATTAATCAAAAAAATTTACAGAACTTTAGTCTCCCACATAAGCATGAGGAAACAGACAACTGCCACACATAACATTCTGACAAATATTTCCAAGGACTTTCTGGTAAGAATGACAAGGCACCTGCATTCTTCAATGGACTGCTGCCATAACCTGTCAAAGAAATTGCCAGAGGGCAAAAAGAATACACTAAATAATTTCCTGAAATAACAAGGAGGAGTTAGTTTTGACCAAACTCTTTTAGTTCTAATAATATAATTCATTACTTGCTGGTACAAAAATTAAAAAGATTAGTGGGTCTTTTAAAAATAAACAGCTTTCCTTCCTTGCTAGCCACTGCAAACAGCAGTGACTGGAATCTGGTCACATAATGAGGCACTTCAGGTACTGTTGCCCCATCTGTCCTTGCATGGAACTGTCTAAATTTGAAATTTGCTCCTTTGATTGGCCTATGCATTTTTTCATAGGGAAATGTAGTGCTTCTCTGCCTTTCTATTTCTTGTCAGGGATGCACCCATTACTGAGTGTAAAAATGAGTGTCAAGAAAGTGTGAAATAAATCAGTGCATTTCCAACAGCACTGGAATTTTCCCTGATCCATTTTCCCTGAGGAATGCAATACTACTTTGGAGCTATATTTTTATTAGCATTTGAGGCATAGAAGTTAGCAATCCATATTGCCACAACCAGTCCGAACACGGAGTTATGGCTGCTACTATTATACCACACTGTACAAAGAGCAAAGTCAGAAGATAAGAGGGAGTGGCGATCAGAAATTCATGGAAGAGCAGATGGAAAAAAGACACTAATTTTCCTGAAATGTGATTTTAATAATGACATTCCTATGAAGAGGCAAATTAAGGGGAAAATATCTAATTGAGGCAAAATCTGCTTGTAATTAATTCTACAAGGGCACCCCGTGGCAGGAAACGTGCCTCATTCTGCGATTCCTTTGGAAGGAACCAGGTGAGGATGGTTCCGGCCCCACAGCCAAGTGCAACTGCCCTTGTGCTGGGCAATCAAATCCAGAAGTCAGGACACCTCCCAGGATGGAGAGCCTCATCCCAGTATTAGCTCCAGAGCAACCTCACACATACCTGGTAGCTCACTCAGCGTGTTTCTCCAAGGACAAATGGCAAGTTTGGCTTCTTAGGAGGGAAGGAGCTGCCTCCCAAATAATTAAATAACCCCTAGTCTGGTACTGTTCTCACATTTGATAAATGCAAGAATGGACTGGGGAAAAGAAACACAATTCCTTAGTCACCAAGACTCTTACAGGAAAAAAAAAAATCTTTCTGTTTCCAGAGAACGAAAAGGAAAAATCATTTTCTTTCATTTTTAGCCAGCTGTTAAATATAACTGGCACGTTAAAGACCTGTTTCACTGAAGATATTCTTTAGAAGAGACTTGCAGTATCACGGGACAAGAGCAGATTCTCCAGATCAACCAATTCCAAAGCAACACAGCTGAGAGGAGTAATAAAATCCTGCTTTCCAGCATGTATTTGGGGCACTATGGACTAGGACTAGCAAATGGACTAACAAAGGCACCATGAATGTGTACACCCCTATGTTATTAGTTATTAGCTGCTCTCTGGCTGGGCCAGACCACCTACCAGTTTGAGCAGCCAGGTATCCCCTCTGAATCCCTGCCAAAGACATCAGGATTGAACTACACACAGCAGGTTCAGCCTCGTGCAATCACATCATTATTCTGTGTCGACATTAAATTCTGTACAGATTGTCAGACAGGAACGCACTGGTGAATTTTTATTTAAATCTCAATCAAGAAACAGACAGAGCAAACAGGATCAAGTATTCTTTCAAGAGCACAGTCAGTTGGAGTGGAAATTAAAGAGACTGAATTTTTAAATCCAGAAAATAAGAATGTTTCGGAACGATTTCAGTCACGGCACGCAGGAGACCTAACCGCAATGCTCAGGTGTATGGATGCTTGTTGCTTGGGTCATCCAAAGGAAGTAAATCCTGAAAACACGGAACTTAAGAAACTGAGAGCTACAAATGCCTCATCTGCCTGACAGCAGAGGCTGGATTGAACAGGAGCGGTCACGGCCCTCTGTGTACCACACAAAACCACTTCATCACATCCAAAAGCTGCAGATCATTCTGGGATGTGCCGTTGTGGCCCCCTCCATGGCAGCTTCAAAGTGCTTTTTCCTTGACTTCTATCCGCGTTGCTGCCATTTCCCAGGGAGCCCTAGAGGCAGCTAAAGCCCAAACGCTGAACAGCAGATCAAGATACAAGATGAGATGCAGCAAAGTAATTCAAGCAGCAAATGTAGTTATTCCTGTGCATTTTATTCCTCTGAATAAGTAACTTTTTTTATTTAGATCTTAATTCTAACAAAAATAATTTTCAGTTTTACAGGGTACAGATTTATTTAGCTAATCAGTAAATATTTTGATTCCAAGTCTAAAAGTAAGAAAGGCAGACACTCATTTATTTCCAACTGCAAACGGGTCACAACCTGCCATAAATAATTCCTCATGTAGTTTGCTGTTGTAACTATTAGGCCTACCAATGTTAATGGAAAGAGTGCACATTCAGCCGTGAAGGCTACAGGAAATCAGAAAGGCTTTGCATCATATTTTGACTGCTTTTTAAAAGCTGTAATTAGCAGTTCAGTAATCAGGACAGTTACCCTAAGGATGGTTCAATGCTTGCCACCCCATATAATAGATATAGAGTCTTTTCCTTTCCGAGATCAAACACCCGCAACCAAATACAAAACAATTAGTATCAGGATGAGACACTCCAAGGCAGAGGCAGTTTTCAGGGAATGAAGTTTCTGGTAACAGCATTTGCTTCCCTGGGACCCTTAATGTCACCATGTAATCACACGGCTTTGGGAAAGCAACCGGCCTAATGAGAACCTGTAGCACCATGAATTTATCAGTTACATATTTCAATAATATAATATAAGGAAACAGATGTGTCTCCCTGTTTCCCATTTTACACACATAAAAAGCCTTCCAGGGTGGGTGCGCATACTCAGTTTTCCAGAAGTAGTTAAGGATGTGGAGGAAAAACAAGTATTTATTTTCTCCTAAAAAGTATATTAACCTAATAACTGAGAAGAAAGCCACAAGTCTGAGGGAAACAGGAGAAAAGAAAGTAAAGCCATCTCCAGAGCCAGATAACACTGAGTAATGTCTTGTACACGTCAAAGGGTCCTCAAGTTCCAGCAGAACGGGTCAGAAAGGAGTTATTTTCCTCTGCCCTGCTGGTCCCGGGCACAGAGATGTGGCCTGTGGCAAGGTGGCTGAGGCAGCTCATGGCAGCGCAGGCCGAGCGTCACCCGCTCCGCTCTGCTGGTCCCGCCACAGGGACGTGGCCTGTGGTGGGGTGGCTGAGGCAGCTCATGGCAGCGCAGGCCGAGCGTCACCCGCTCCGCTCTGCTGGTCCCGGGCACAGAGATGTGGCCTGTGGCGAGGTGGCTGAGGCAGCTCATGGCAGCGCAGGCCGAGCGTCACCCGCTCCGCTCTGCTGGTCCCGCCACAGGGACGTGGCCTGTGGTGGGGTGGCTGAGGCAGCTCATGGCAGCGCAGGCCGAGCGTCACCCGCTCCGCTCTGCTGGTCCCGCCACAGGGACGTGGCCTGTGGCGAGGTGGCTGAGGCAGCTCATGGCAGCGCAGGCCGAGCACCACGCGCTGCCCTCTGCCCTCGCTGCCGCGGGGGAAGCTCCCGGCCGAAGGAGGGCTCGGTCACCCCCAGCTTTCTCCGTCTGAGTGTCCTTTAGGCATCACGAACCTCAGCCCAACCAGCACAAAGGGAAGTCCTAACTCCGTTCGTAGCTGTACTTTAGTCACAACGTTCTGTAGGATTCTTTAGGAAAGGCAGCCCAACCACTGCTTGGTGGAGCAGATAACCTGGCCCTCATCTCACACCTTTTGCAGATGGGAGGCCCATCACTCACTTCTTCCCGAACCACTGTTCAACTTAATAAGGTCAGAGACATTTCCAAGAAAGGCTGCACAGAGTAGTCAAAAAGCAGCAGAACACACCAAGAATTGATACCAAGCTTTTCTTCATGTGACCATCTTAACTATCAAGATCTTAAACTGCAGTAGATTAAAACACCGAAATTGGGACTGTTTAGCCTGCGAGTTACTAGACAAGGTGAAATTCCTGCGGGATTTTAATAGGCAGCCACAAAGTAATCAAGTTGTGACCAGGGTATTTACCACAGATATTAGCTCTCCAGAGAGGGGAGCTTTCCTTGTGGGAAAACCTCACTGCTCTTCACTATTATCTGTAATTTTAAAAGAGAGTGAGTTTGGTAGCTGAACAAAATAATGGGGGGTTATCACGCAAGGTGTGTGGACTGCAGGGCCTTTGGGAATTCTTTCCTCACATCCTCATGTGGTTGTCTCTCAGAATTGAGCTCCAGCACGTCACATGAAACAACTTTTAGGTATTTCAGCCTAAATCCTTGCATCCCAGATGGACTAGCTTCATTCAGATCAGCAAACCACAGAGGAATTATTTGCAGTCAGTAACTTTTCTGCCTGGAGGAGGAGGATCTATATACCATACCCTATATACTTTGCCTACAACCATGGCCAGCTCACACTGAAGAAGATTCAGGCCCAAGCAGGTCTGAAAACCATTTAAACCTGTCTAAATTTTCCAGTGGAAACTCTATACACACTCCTGTCTAGAGCAGTGTCTAAGAAGGGGAGAGATTCCAAGCCAAAAAGCGATGCCACGTGGTCCCCGACTAATGGATCCACCCACTCTCAGCACAGGAGCCGGGTTGGGAAGAAGGCAGCGCCCTGAGGTCCCTGGGACACTGGAGGTCCATGGATTTAGGTGAAGGCCTTTGGATGATGGGCTGGAACTCACTGGCTGCAGTTGGCCTGCACACATCCATAGCCATCCAGTCTTTCCAGGGGGTGAAAGCCAAGGCTTTGGTGGGTATAGAACTACATATAATCTTAATGCTTATAATCTTAATACTATAACCTTAACCCACCTTTGACAGCTAAGAGAGATAAATAAAAGCTCTAGACCTGTGATGTTTTCAGTATAATAAAAGGAGATTTCATTAGTAATTCTATAATGCTGAATTACCATCGCAAATCCCCAGTCCATCAAACCAAATTACAGGGTATCACCATTAAGTTGGTGCAATGAAGACAAGCTAATGCATTTTCAGGGTTTAAATTGTGAAGAAAATAGATATTTGATCAAAAAATAACCTGTATTAAGTTTGTTGTGTTTACTTGAAAAAAACAAATTCTTCCTAGCAACTGCTTAAATGAATCTTACAGATGCTACATGCCTTATTAGAGGCCTTTGATTAAAAAAATATGGATTGCTAATACTGTATTCTGAGTCATCTATTTTCCCATCTGCTAGTAATTCCTGCAATACGAAATATCAACAGAATGGCTAACAACAATAATTTTCTATGGCAATTGCAGACGCGGGTTGCCTATAGCACTTTCCAAGATTTAACCAGTGCATGCCTTGGATCCTGTGTGTTGCTAGTGGCCTCAGGTAGGAGAAACCTTCTTTCTCTCCAGTCTAGCTGTTCCTTTCTCTCTCCTGAGCAAAGATTTTTTTTCTTCTTATTGAATGAGCTCCACTGATGATTTCAAACTTTGTAAAAATGTTGAACTTGTGCCTGCACCCAAGAGGTAAACGGTGAGCTTTTCTAACCTGATTTTGTGGTCTGCAAACTCACCAGCAGTCCCTGTGAATCTCGCTTACGAAGCAGTTCTCCGAAACATCCCTCAGTGACTGACACTTGTTCGGCTGCCGCAGCACAGCAGTGAAGCAGGAGCTGCTGTACGGCCCAGGCTTGGATGGCAAATCACACTGATTTGGTTGGCACCAGGGCACGTAAATCAGCCACAAGAAGGTAAATGCGAGCAGAGGGTAGAAAAGGGACATCTATTTTCACAGGTCTTAACAGCAAGTCTCCTTGTGGCAAAATGTGAAACAGGTTACAGAGGTATAAGAAGAATCTCACTTAGCGTTGTCGTTTTTGAGAACTTGAGAGAGTGAAGAATTAAAAATATGACTTTGAAACCCAAAGTTCAGATAAAAAGTCTGATGAGACTGACAGTTATCTTAAATATTTTGGAGGGTTAAATAGGCACAAAGCATCAAGAAAAAAAATAAATAGGGACAAGCCAACGGAATTTTATAAGTCTTCTGCAATGATATTACACGTGAATGTTCTGGGATGAAGTCCTACATTCCCTGCTAGAACTGTTTCTGCTCAAACACTGAAGATGCATCATTTTAGCAAATCAGAGGCAAATTTTAGTTAGTAACAAAAATTATCACTTAACAATTTTAGACAACTTTTCTTGGCTCTCCGCAAAGAGAGATTTTAATAGCAAACCCCCATGGAGGGAAAAAAAGGAGTTTTCTGTAGCATTAGTACATACCATCCTGTGTATACTATCATTTGCACACTACCCGGGGCATTTTCTTTGAGCACACAAAGTCCTGCCAGCCTAGCATGAAGTACTGCCAATTCAAACATCACGAGCCAGGTCTTTCAGCATCATTAAATTACCTTAAAAGACATTAGATCTCCAAAATGAGAGCTCCCGAGGGAAAGAAGTTATCTCTTTATTTCCCTTCTCATTTGTAAGATGGGAGGCTGCGGCTAGAATCTAAGTGTTTCTGCACAATTAAAAGGGCTGAAAAGTTCATTAATAAAAATTCTCCGGGTCTAAATATTTAATGAGCAATCTCAACCGGGGAAATTGAATCCTGAGGGAAAAGCAGACCTCATAATGAAAAGCAGTATAAATTTAGTTATATTGCTACCCGTCACAAGTTCTAATTTTACGCAATTCCTGACAAAGCCTGAGTGGCCTTTGAGTGTCTTAATGCTGCATCACGCCCTAAACATTTTCAGTATCACTGACATTGCTTTTACTACTGATGTTCAGGTAGTTGGAAAGTTTGCAGTCTTTCCTGATAAAGATAAAACGACCTAGCACCTTGGCATGAGGAAATACTCTGCAAGCGATGCACCTCAAAAACCTGGCAGCCAGTAAGTGTCCTTTTAAGAGGCTCTGAGATCAACTGTTTAGAAGCTAAAAAAGTTTCCTGTTAATAAATAAATACATTATTTTAAAAAGATTGCATAGAGGAGAATGAAAATCAAACCAGCTCCCCCAACCATGCTCTTGCTCACTCTCTCCTCTCCTTCCTATCTTTCTTCTGTCATTTACAGAGCATATACTGGCACATTACACGGGTACAAGGGAGTGTGCTGAAGCCTGACACTTTAATTTGCTTTTATCTCTTCTTTAAAATTGCCTCTATCCCAGGGATTTTTTCCAAATGACTTCTCAGTATCCTTGACAAAAAATTCACAGTTTGAAATGCCTTCGAGAATCACTTCTACACAGATCTTGGGGTATTTTTAATACTGTGATTTTCTATATCAGGCATCTCAAGCTTCTGGGCACAGTTAGCCATGAGAAATACTATAAATGTTTACCAAAGCTCCCAACAGTGTAAATAACCTAAAGATAAGGAAAAACACTCCAACTGGATATTCCTATCATACTTTCTAAAGTCAGCTGCAAATATACCCACACAGAGCCGACAGCAAAGCAGTTAACCACACCTGATCTAAAAATGTACCCATCTTCTCCCCTGCCTCCTTTAGGAGAAGGAAAAACAAACAAACAAAAAAAACCAAAAAAACCCCCCCAAAAAAAAAGAATACAAGAGAAATAAACCTGCAAGCACCATCCAATGGAGCTATAAACCTTTAAACCCAAAGGGAATTCTTCAGCTTGGTGCTCGGAGTGCTACACACGCAGCATCGGAAAGCCGGCATCTCCATCCCTATCTCCATGCGAGTATTTTGGGTTACTCTTCATATTCTTCAGTTACTAGGAGGTTCGTTACCGTGCCCTTGAGTTAAATAGATATAAAAACACTGTAGCACATTTCTAGCAAATTGCAGTTATCATTCATTCAGCTATATAGATCCGAAAATTACTTTCATATTCAAAAAGTGTTTTCTAAGCTAAGGCACTGCCTCCCTGACATTTCATTCTTCAGATGAGATGATCATTATTTTATACATCCAGAAGATAACCATATTTCTAAAATCTTTCTAAGGTTCCACTAAAATATGTGTAAATGCAAGCTGTCTTAACTACAGAGACGATGGAGTATTTAGGACAAGAATCATTTTAATAAAACCTTTCAATCAAGGCTCCCCAAAACACCAAAGACATATTAAAAGAAAAATTAAAAGTCCCTATTTTGCCACAGTATTTTTTAAATGTTAATCTCTATTAAGAAATAAAATTAAATATATAATTATATGAAATAAAAATCCTAAGGTTAAAAAGAAAAATAAAACCCATGAAATACCTGATATTATTCAAAGCTACTTACTTTAAGACTTCCTTTTATGATTCTTTTAAAAATGACAACAGAAATCCACAGAATAATGAGGATTCCTTTATATCACACAACAATGTAAGGGGCAATAAAAGTTAGTCTCATATTTCTTAGAAAAGCAAGATGTTGATACTCAAAACTCAAACAAAAATGCATAGGGCAGAACTAAATTTTCCTAACGAGAAAAGTCTGTTGGAGAAGAACTCCAGCAACAGCCCCCAAACAGGCGGACACCCGGGCGCACACGCACCGATTTGTATCTAGCTGTGGAGGGACCTTGAGTGATTTATGTTCTTCATATGAAAGATGATTCAATTCAGTTTCAAACAACCAATTTAGAAGGGATTTAGGAAAATAACACATCATCTTTAATAAATGGAAAGATGACAGACATACTGTTTTTGCTGGTTTGTATTTCATGCAGAAGGCGCTCTGGAAGTCACATAGAGGAGAATACTGGTTTCAACCGCCTTCAGTACCAGC
This sequence comes from Nothoprocta pentlandii, assembly GCA_013398315.1. Taxonomy (NCBI): domain Eukaryota; kingdom Metazoa; phylum Chordata; class Aves; order Tinamiformes; family Tinamidae; genus Nothoprocta; species Nothoprocta pentlandii. Next base: position 118,603 of record VZSG01000223.1, on the reverse strand, counting down.
TGGACAACAAAAATCCTATAGAAACTCAGGGAAATTTATAGGCAACGAGTGCTGTGTTTCTTAATCACTAAGGGATGGAGGAGAGTACAGCAAAGACGGTGGGAAAACAGCAAAAGGGAGACAGCCGTTGATAAAGAGGCCTGCGAAACGACAGAACGGGCACAACGTTTTAGCCAAGCCAGTCAAAAATGAACGACAAGAGCCTGGAAACACGGGGGAAACACGGAGTTAGGAAACTAACTGCGAGTCACAGGCGAGGCAGCGATGGCCACCTCATAAAAGCCACGTCCTTCCAAGGCTCCTAAGGCTTCCATCTGGGGAAAGGGCCAGGGAGAAGACACCAGCTGAACCTCCCTGACCCTAAACATCCTCATTGGATGTTATTTATGGAGGCCTGCAGTGATCTGGGAGGGGGAAACGATCCCCTGATCCAAAGCTACTGTCACCTTTGCTGGAGAGCAAGCTTCATTCCTGCACAACTCCAAGGATTCAGAAGCTGCACTATAGATTTTCCCCGTCTAAAGTATCCTCAAACCTTCTTTATTCCCATCTTGGCCATTTTCTAGATTTGATTTTTTTTTCCCCTGTGAGCTGCAGTCCACAGTTTTCCCAAGCACTCAAGGAATTAAGTCAGCAAAGTATTTGAGTTCCCAACAGCAGCAGCCCAGCTTGATACCTCTAGACGAGAGGACCGTACTGCTTCCCTCTTGGATCACCTCTGGAAGCCCAACAACCATAAGGGATGGAGATTTCATTTGCTTTTAAAAGAGTTTTGATGTTTATAAGAACCAATGAAACTCTCTTACCCTGTTCAAGAACCTAGCAGCAAATTCAAAAATTCAAAAACTTACTATACTTTAAGGAAACACTTTAATTCTTAATAGCATTGCTCTTCACTGAAGTCACATCTACAGGTATCAGATACTGCGAAGTTTCAGCAGTTTCATTAACGTAGATTTGTTTTGCCTATTGATCTTTTAGATGATTATCAAATAATCTGCATTTGACCTGATGAAGTCCTTATTGGTGTAAATATAGCACAGAACTACTGCTATGCTACAAGTGCAGTCAAAATCACATCTAAGTTAACAAAGACAGCAGCTGATAACCTTCCAAGTAGTACCACTTAACTAGCACTGTTGTATATACAGTATCTTCTCCTTTAAAGACGTGTAGTACTTCGCTCTCACTACACCAGTAATCCAGTAAGAAATATTCTGAAAAATGAAAATTCAGAAATAGATAATGATTATGTTAAAACACATGAAGAAGCTCGTGTATCAACCCACTACTAAGAGCAATAACAAAGCAAGTGCTATCAGCTCGAAGAACAAGAACTCCACACTAGCTCAACAGAAGAGAAACCACCATCTAATTCTGTTCTCTGAAACAGATCCCCTCAGGGAAGGTGTGTATTAGGTTAGAAATGCGGTACACTATTTATTTATTAAAGAAGATCCGATGATTCAGGGGCACAGTCACTTACTGAGTCCAGAAGTGCCAAAATCATTTGCCAAAGAATTCTGTTATCAAATATTTTGTCCATGAGTTAAACATTAATCTGATCCAGCCAAAAATCAGCATAGTTCAGTTTTACCTTCACAGTATTAAATCCTGGGAGGGTCTGTAGCATATTTGATCTATTCACGTTGCCACAGTTTAAAGGACATTAAGTTCTTCAGATAATACTTTGCAGATACATTTGTGGTTTATTAAGATGAGGAAGAAACCATCAGAGTTAAACCTCATGCAAATAGGCATTGGGCAGGGTTTTGTGACTGCACTATCAACTAACCACAGGCCCAATTTACAGCACTTTGTATTCCACTTCTGGGCTGCTTCACTAAATTACACCAATTACAGGGACCACAACAGGAGGCTGGTGCTAGACCTGTGAAGCCTCCAGAAATGTGATGTGATCTGATCTCAGCAGAACCCTGCTGGCCTAGGCACCCACTGCTGCTTGGCTCATTCATTGCTCCTGGAGCGATTATCTGCATTTTGATGAAATTCCAATTTTCTAGACTTGAAAATATTACAGAAATGGAAATATCGTAAAATTTTAGTCAATGCACAGGACATCAATAATGAAAATGCTACTCATAGTGCACTTAGAGATGGCTTCAGATCTAAATCTGGACCTGAAAAACACTGTCGGGGCTACAATATAGATTTTAAAAATGATTTAGCATTCATGATTTGGAAACTGAAGTAGAACCAAAGACTCACCCTTATTATTTCCAAACCTAACTACTTTAAGGGGTACCCCTATAAAGCTCCAACTCATTGCAGACAATCCATTCAGCACATTCCCAGCCCATACAAAAAGGATGAGGAAAATGTGAGCCAGACATACATCTACCTTAAATGCAGAGTGTTAGTACTGAAATAAAAATCTGTGCTCAATTCAGTCAACCTCTGCACAGCTCATAGGCTCCTTTTCAAATAGAACTGTAATATGTTTCACAAGGGTGCTTTCTGAAATAATTAAAAGCCAAGGAAACATTGATTTCAATTTACAGTATCTTGTGGAAGCAATTCAATTGTTAATATCATCTTTAGAATAGTGCTTTTCTAAAGTGAAGATACGAGTATAAATGCTGAGGTTACTCGGCGCTTTCAGAATTCATTTAAAACCCATCACTGGGTGTTGTCCTTGCAGGAGCTCTCACCCTCTGTTTGAAGGGTGCACTGCATCCACAGATGCAGCACTGGAGACAGAAAGTACAAATGACAGGGACTGATGAGTGTCATTTAGTGTCATCAGCCGGTTTGGAGCTTTGCATGAATAGAGAGGGCAGGAATAGAGAGGGCCTGAATGTCTCCCACCAACAAATCTGGTGTGCGTAGGCACAAGCGCAAACCAACGTGGGGAAACACAGCAGTAGTGTCAAAAAGATCACATCTGTCCTGGACTTTCTACATTAAATATGAATTTAGCGAAGCACAGAAACTACTTCTGGATCCAACTGTTGCACATATCTGAATATGCACATTAAGACTTAAAGTTCTCTCAGAAAGACACAAGTGTAGCCTGCACATTCCTGTATTGGTGCTAATTACATTCCCCTTATGTGACAGAATTATGCCACATTCCCAAAACAAAGCTGTGTACATCTTCACAGTGTTAGGGACTAGTTGTCACAATCAGAAGACAACAGCATCCCCCAATGCCGCTGTCCTCTCCCCTTTCCACCCTAAGCCAAGAGGGCTATTTTAATTTGGAAATTAATATGATCTTCTGGGCAGAATCTCCTTGTGACAGGACAGTGGGGTTTGGCTTTAAGCCACAATCCTCCCAAAAGCTGCTATGGGGTTGAATACACGCGGCCGTGCTGAACCACCAAATGTACCCAACATTTGGCAACAAGGCAGTCCTTCTCTCGGGAAAGATGTGAGCAGCCAGACCAGATTTGAATGGAGAAAAAAATATATACACACACATATATATATTAAATATATAATAATATATATATTCATATATGTATATGTTTCACCTCTTTTTCTGCTTTCTGCCTTTGAGATTCGTACTGCTGCAGACACAACTGAAGACCTTGCATTCTTACGCTCTGAAATCACACGGCAATCAGAGACTTGACATCCTAACATCCCATCAGCACAGAAGTTACACTAACAATTTCAGAACACAAGAGAAAAAAAGAGAGCTCCCTTTTCCTCTCTTGACAACGTTGCAGAGAAATGGTTTTCATTAAAATACTCCTAGTTAATCTCTCTCTCACACACGCAGAGCAGAAATTACAAATACTCTAATTTATTTGATTTTAAAGTGTAGCAAATTCTTGAAAAGTGTTGAGTATTTGTAACTAGATATTATATATATAGATATATAAGATAAAAATTATTTTTTCACATTATTTTCCTACAGGCAAATATCAAATTCAGCAAAGACAGCGAAAAAGTCACAGTGAAGGTAAGCGATAATTGGGAATGTTAAAAAAAAACAAAGAGAAGATATTTTAAAAGAGTGATATAATCATATTGTACAGAAAAAAAAATGTAGATTTGGACTATTAGATTTCTTTTAACAAATAAATAATTTTAGTTAATGAAAACTACTTTCCATTTTCATTAATGATCCTGAGGATAAAAGTTAGTTTATAGAGGCAGTGATTTTTTGTCTCTCTCACCCATTTCAATTTCAGGCCCTATTTCTTTCTCCTCTGCCACAACCTCCTCTTCCTTTAAACACAGTCTTGCAGAAATGTCTCGTTCTGTTATTTCTGCCATTAGCACCTCTGCACCCTGTGCAGGGTTGTACTTGTGCCTCCCGATGGCCTGGAGCACATGGGAACCCTCATAAATCACAGGCTGCACATCAGCTGCCCCAGCTGATGTCGAAGCTGCCACAGCATCAGCACCACTTAGCAGAATGTGGCTATTAGGGTAACACTGGCACGAGGGGCATCTCAGCACTTATAGTCACTGTTTCCTCCTACTTCCACCACTGAATTTTATTTATACTCCCCCAGGTAGCACCATAGTGCAGAACCTGAACTAAAATAGAGCCACCATTGTAGAGCCTCCAGGTAATTCGAAGTAATTAGGTTAATTTGTTAAACTATGCTGCACATACCTCTTGCTCAGCAATTTAATATCATGCAGTATTTTAAAAGCAGCAAAATCACTCGAAAGATGGCAAATTTGCTGTTTATTGCTGCTATAGCAACCACAGAAATCCGCATAAGAAAACACCAAGCAATAAAGGATGAAATGCCATAGAAACAGAGTAAGAATAGAATGAGTTGTGTCAGCACTAGCCCTAAGCGAAACCTGAGGTACAAACACATTCATGGGTGGAATTATAAAAAGGTGAGGAGAGAAACAGGCAGTTACAGGGAACCCAAGCTGTGCTCTCTAAGAGAGATCTCAGGCAGATCAGTGCAAACCTTTGCAAGGACTAAAACACATTAGGTAAAAATTTAGAGAAAGCCTTCAGCAGAGACGACGATGCCAATTCATTCCCTCATGGGCTGTGGAAGAAGCTGGGAGGGAACCGACCTTGGAGCTACCGTCGGCCCATCAGGCTCCATGGCCAAGGGCCACCGCCATCCCCTTGGGATGTAGGAACCCCATGGAGGGAGAGGGCACGAGACAACCCCTCTCAGCAGGGGCAGGCTCAGAGCAGCTCGGGCCACATCCTAACAACAGCTCCGAATTTAATACTCAGGCTATGAGACCATAAAACACTACAAAAGATTTGGACTTTCTTTGGCTGCTACTAAAATAAATCCCAAAGGCTGGTTAATGAGAAGCGAGAAGTGAAGTGCTACAACAGGAGCCATTCCCTCAAATATAAAATTTAAGGGTCTTTTTCCTCACTTTGTCTCATGAAGACAAGTACACAATTAAGGGAAAGAAGATCCAAGCCCTCTAGATTTCACTTTTCCTACATATACATGTATTACTTGTAAAAATACTGCCACACTACAAGATAGCTAAAAGCCTCCCAAACCAGAACAGAGCAACAGCCAAATTGCTGCCAGTTCCACTTGGTTTTCTAAATTTCCCTCGAGCAGAAGGAACTAACGACTGACTTAGGAAGTTATGAAGGAATGCAAAGGTAGGGATTTATATTCCTGCAGGTCAACCCACTACTGCACTGTATAATAAATGTAAACATGAAGTGATATCATTTCATCTTTACTCCTCACCTTTCCAACGACCTTTAAGAGAAAACATCCTGGAGCCTAAATTTTGTTTGACATGGAAGTCATGGGGGCAGGATAATATGACATTCCTACCTACAAGCAAAACACCTTTAACGCATTAATTTCTTTCAAAATAAAAATGTTGTACAGATATCTCCGTATCAAACTTAGAATCAACACATGGACTAGTCAAAATCAAAGTTTTGTGTACAGTAGAAGAAATAATACATTTATGGTTCTTTGTTTTAAGAATTAACGAAGCCCAAACTGAACCTCTGTCTAGTAACACTCCAGTTTGGATATTATCCATGGACTTCTACTGAGAGCATAACCAAGAAAAAAACAACTTCTTTTCATCTCTCTCCTGTTTCAAAGCAGGGCGAAAAACAGATGGGATTCAAATGGAGCTCAAACCAACGATGGGCAGTTTAGATTTGATTCAGCAGGCGTAAGGAAACCATTATACAACGGAGGGAATTCTTGGGTAAGAAAGTACAGGTGAGACACAACTCAACCACAGACAAGAATCTTAACAGGAAGAACAGTCGATTTGTTGCTAATAAAACAGCAGGAGGACTGGGAAGCAGCCTGAAAATGGATGGAGATTAAGGAAGCAGCTTCCTCTTGCACTTAATCTGCTCTAAAGACAGGAGGCAGCCCAAAGGGTTGGTCCTGCTTCAGGGGACCCTGGGGCTCCTATGGCAGATCTTCCACTGCTGCACCCATGGGGCGAGCTCGAGAGAGGGCATGGGAGGACACCAGGACCACCAGAGGTAGCACCAGGAACCGAGCTGGTGTCCCCCTCTCCAAAGACCCTCTTCCCTACGCCCATCTCCAAAGCTGGGCCTTACAGGATCCTACCTGCTTCAAGCCAGACAAGTGAGCGCTGGCCCCTCAGCAGGGGGCCCAGCCCAGCCCAGGCTTAAGCAGAGCTCTTCAAAACTGCATTTTTTTTTAAAATGAACTTGTAGCAAACTAGCTTGTTTGGAGACACCTACCTTTGTGAAATTTGGACAAGGGGGCTCAAGAGGTAACCAGCCCCATGACAGATGCGCCATCTCCTCAGGAAACAGATGAAAAATAGTATATAGCTAAACTGCACAAAATTCTTGCTCAAACACTTATAAAGTAGATAGAAATAATGATATGATTAAATGTTACAAAAAACATATATTGAAGATGGGTTGGAGGGGCCATTAAACCCTATGAAAGATGGCCGTGCTTTCACAACCAAGTGAATAAAGTTGATTTAATACACTACAACTACTAAAGAATTAATCATATAAAATATGTCCCCCAAAGCTCTGGCAAGAAGATTGCTGGTTTCCACAAATTCACTCTGCGAGCAGAACTGTAAACAAGTAATCAAAATACAACAGTATCAAACTGCAGGGGGGAAAATCCAGAGAGAAGCTTTTCTCCCTTCGGTATTCACGTGTTTTTAGCAGAAGCAGAGACCCTGCATCCTCAGTCCATTTTAAGAGTCATGTTTTATTTGACAGTAGAATAATACGATGGCCCGACCTACACCCAGAATAGCAGGGGATCTCGGAAGCAATCAAGTGATCAAGTGTAAGTGATAAATCTAATAAAGGCAAGCAATTATTTCTTATGCCTTTAGCAGCACCACACTTAGCAAATTCAATGGTTAACATTTTGCTTTTAGTTCACACTTTCTTTGAAATCTAAAAGACACCATAAATGCCATAAAAGACACGATCATCAGGCATATGAAAGGGATACAGACTACACGGTTTTTTGGAGACTGGTTTTTGAAACACCATCTTATGAAAACTATTGCAACCATTTGTCTTTATATTCCTTCACAATAGTTTTTGAAAATCATGAGAAAAATGAAGAGAATTAAAACATAACAAGAATCTAGTGCCATGGCTTGTTTTCATTATTAAGTTTGATCTGCTTACACTAGGAAATGAATTTAAATTATGCCCTCACTGTGGATGTAAACACGGGATTCACTCAAACGCTGTAATCATCATACCATGGTGAATTCTAGGTTGAAACACAACCTAACTCGGGAAATGCATTTCTGAAAAGCCTTTGTACCTTAGCAGATGAAGCAGTACTGTCTTTGGATTCAATATTCCATAGTTCCATATTTTGATGGGTCACTGATGCACCCTTGGTTGTCTCAGCGTAGCTGCTAATGTCCTGACCTGCTTTCAACGAGCTGCTTAGCAGCCCCTGGTTTCATTTGGGAGCCTTTGAGCTTCTCCCTAAGAAAAGCCTTCAGTGACTTGGCATCGCATCTTCCACCGCTGTGCAAAAGCCCAAATTTGTCAAAACATCACGCAGATTTAAAAAGCAGTATAAGAACAGCAGCATCCACAAAGTAAGAAATGATAATAATTTGGCAACAGACATGTTTTATATTAAAATATTTGTTTCAGCAAGGAAATTGCTATTTCACTTTTTCCATATATTTTGCTTGCTTATTAAACAAAATGCAATAATTACCATAGAAAGTTTAAGTCATTACCATGGACTTATTAGGAAACATTTCTCCAGAAAACGAATGTCTATTTGGAAATTCTCTGGCCTATAAGGTAAAACAGGACAACATTTTATATGAGTATTACAGAATAAGCTACAGCACTGCTTACTAAAATTCTTCAGAGACTTAAATTTTACAGCACTGCAAGAAAAATGTATCTTATTCCTGTAAAAATTACATTTTTTTTCTGATAATGACTGTATTACTTCATCCCATTGCTCCGTGCTATGCAACGCATAACACTGAGGTCACAAATACTCCGTATTAAACTGCCCTGCTAAGATCATTCCCAATGTAACCAGGCAGAACAGCCAGGGTTTTCCAAGGGAGAGTTTTCCTGCTGGGGTTTCCCGGGATCCCCCCAGGGAAGGGTTTTCCTGCTGCCATCCGGGAGCACATGAGCTCTGGAACCACACGCTACGGCAATGCCCATCCCAAAGGGATGCAGCTGCTGAGGAAGCCAAGCTGGAAGCGCAGTCCGACGGTGTCTCGATTCCCTGTATCACATCAGTGGGGCGCGTGGGCTCATTAAACGGATTTGCTTAATTACAGGTGGCTGCTTGAAAGCCTCAAAAGCAGCGTGAGTTGGAGACGATTGCTGCCAGTGACACAGTGCTGACCTCACTGAACTTTCTGTTTAACCCTTAAATGTGTTTGATCTAAAAGTAATATGTCAGTCTTAATGAAAGCCTCCCACAGAAAAAACTAAAAGCCCCCCCATATATTCAGAATGTGAAGTCCCCATGTATTTCTTACTCGAGACGGGGGAAATATAAAGGAAATTTTGTCAGAGACATGAAGCTCCCTATTGACAATTCCTATGTTTGCTCCTCTAGACAGAAGCTTCCCAAGACACCAAGGACACCATGAGATTTCTTTCTCACAGCATCCAAACGTGCATTATAGATGGCAGGTAAAGAAGTGAGAGGACAAATCCCCTCTGCAACTGCCCGGTGCTTTCAAACATGAACTGAACACAAAACCTCCTCTCTTTGCTGGTTTGCAGAACACCTTCCCCAGGTGTAAAACCAGCCCCATGCATTCTGGTCCTAGCACTAAGGACATACCAACAAAACACAAGCAGCAACAAAAGTTATTTTACAAATGCTTCTTTCAAAAGGCTAAATATGATCCACAAGTTACTAAAAGGAATGGAAAACATTAACCAACCTCCCGAGATTCTTATAAAGTCCATCTGAATTTAGAGCAAATTTCTATCTCTGTTACTTGCCTCAGTTAGACATGTCTGTTATTAACAGCAGTAATAAAAAGCAGCATTTTCTACTATGGATTCTTTCCCATAAGCCAACATAAGCTTTGTGAAGTATAAATAATACTAACGATTAAACAGCATCTGCAGCAGCTAGCAGAAAAAAGTCCTTAAAGAACCAATCAAATACGAATAACCTGAAAAGAAATATGTAAGACATATTACTCAAAAAGTATATTCCATGTTATGGACGTATCTTGCACAACTTTTTATGAAATTTAACCAAAACTGCTAGTTGTGACCATGGACTCTTGGCACTAAGCGCTGCAGATTAGATGAGTACAAGGTGAAACAAAGCACGAGGTTCGCTTGCCGAGTCAGCCAAGAGCAATAAAAAGGAATATGTGAATAAGCCAGCCAGCTTTCACTTTAATACCTGACACTTACTCAATTGATAACCACCTGCATGCTAAGCCCTTGGCAGCTTTAAAACGTGTAGGGTTCTTTGTTTGCTTTTTAAGAATAAAATACTCCCAACTATTTCCCACCATATTAAGCACAAACATGCTTTCATTTAGCTTCAGGAATGTGTCTTATTTTAATCTTTCACATTTGCTTAGTTGAAGAAACATGTACTACCAATGATAGGAAGAAAGCCAGATCGTTCTTAAAATATGTTTTAATTCTACGTGTTTGCATATTCCCAGAGATGCTGCATTCCAAATTGTTAATTACTTGTCTGACTCTTTTTTTCAATGTAGCCAGTCCTGCAGTAACAGCTGGCAAGATCAGCAACCTCCTGAGTCAGTAGTTTCAGATGTCAGGTCCTCATTTTGATTTTTAGCTGAAAAACTCTACTAGGCATCCCATAAATCACCTCCTCATGATCCTGGCACCGGTCACTCTTACCAAGTGGACTGTATATTCCCAGAGAGCAAATTCCTGATGCGGGAGCTGCAGCTACAGGCCCTGCACATAGAGCTGTAGCGTCTGCCTGCACTTATGTCCGCTGGGTCCCAGAGCCCTGTGAGATCCCAGCAACTTCCCTGGAAAGGAAGGGAAGTGCCAACTTCCCTTCCCATGCAGCGTAGCCTCAGGGCTGCAGAGGACCTTGGGCAATAGCTGCAGTCAGTCACAGCCAGCTCGGTGTTGGTGACCACCTTGGTCTTCTCGAAAGGGACCACGAGCGGCTCCCGGCTCTTGTTATTTGGCCTCGGCAAATGAAGAGCAGCCTGGTCGCGCGAGGAGGGACCAGCGAAAATGTCTGGTTGCAGGTTCCAAGAAACAAAAACTACTTGTGGATCCCAGACTTTATGCACGAAATAACAAAATTCTACAGCAGAAAATAAGGGGAAAAGACACACACAATAGAAAAACAGAACTAAGTTATGTAACAGTAAACACAGAGATGGCAAAATTGAGAAGTGAAAAGAGATTATCTTTAGAAAAACATGAGAATATCACAGAATCACAGAATGGTTGAGGTTGGAAGGGAGCTCCAGAGATGATCCAGTCCAACCCCCTGCTCCAGCAGGGACACCCAGAGCACGGGGCACAGGGTGGCATCCAGGCGGGTTTGGAGACCTCCAGAGAAGGAGACTCCACAGCCTCCCTGGGCAGCCTGTGCCAGGGCTCTGGCACCCTCACAGTGAAGAAGTTCTTCCTCACACACAGATGGAACTGCCTGTGTTGCAGCTTGCACCCATTCCCCTTGTCCTGTCACTGGCCACCACTGGGAAGAACTTGGTCCCTTACTCCCTGCATTCTCCCTTCATGTACTTAGACATATTGACCAGATCCCCTCTCAGCCTTCTCTTCTCCAAGCTAAACAGGCCCAACTCACTCAGTCTCTCTTCACACGGGAGATGTTCCAGTCCCTTAATCATCTTTGTTGCCCTCCGCTGGACCCTCTCTAGAAGCTCCACGTCTCTCTTAAACTAGGGAGCCCAGAACTGCCCCCAATACTCCAGGTGCGTAGGTGCGCAGGTCTAAGTGCATATCTTCAGAAAAATGTCTGACTTGCAAATAAAGTCCTCCCAAAGGTCCCACATCCTTGTAATGGCAACTAAAGCAGTCCAGGAATACTATGGAACTCCCTCAACTGGGAGGCTGTAAAGACTGAGCTCTAAAACAGACAGAGAGATATAGAGAGAAGAGTTAAGCATTGTCTTCTCGTGTTGACCCACATTCTTGCAGTTCCCAGGCTTGTTGAAATTCTGGTGCAGAAACACAAACGACAAATGCAATTTTCAAGCTATTTTGTACAAGCATTCTGAAATTTGTCTTTCAGAAAACATAGCACAAATATAAAGTTCAGCCACTTGCTTCTGCTTGTTGACTGAACTTGTAACTGAATTTCCAGGGCTGAAAGGAACAACGGTGCTACCTACATAGGTCCTTCTGAGGCAACTCTTCAACCACTCATCGCTTGTAAACGGATGGAAGATGCTGACACCAAGTGTGCAGGACAAGCGCCTCTCACCAAAAAGAACTCCTAGGTACATTAAGTCCCGAATAAAATGTGGAACACTAAAAAATGCAACTTTTTTTCATTCCAACTGCATAAAATATTCAAAATACAAAAGCCCATGCAAGCACAACATAAGCATTTCTTTTCCTGCCTGGCTTCAGCGAGGCCAGTCTAACACATCTCAAAGCGACCAGTTAATTAGGGTCCAGGGAGTGGACCCTTCATTTTCTGAGCAACTCTCTAAAGAGGGTATCTCTACAGTGGGATATTGAAAAAAAAAATCACTTTCCATTTGCAAATACTAGTTTAATCTTTACATATTGCCACCAAACCGGCAGCCACCCCTGCTCTTTGTGGGAGCCTGGGTTAGGGGCACTCTGGGGTGGAAACCCGTCGTGTGACAGAGCGACACATTCAATCCACACACACAGGAGAAGCCTGTTCCCTTCCAAGTATTATTCCTGTGGCCTAGAATCAGTGTGTGCTACTGCCACAATCCAGGAAAGCAAACTTTAGGAATTCTTTGCATAGTACCTTATAGGATCTCTTACTGCTTTTTTCTTTTCTTTTTCTTTTCTTCTTTTTTTTAAATCATGGCCATAAAATTGTGCATCATACATGTTTTATTTCCATTCAAACCCAGCACCAGGCCGAGAACATATTTCTACACTACAGGTACTTCTGCAGAAATCTGCGGGTAGTTTAATTTAAAAGCCATGGACAGCAACCTAAAGCAGTTTTTGACCATGCAAAATGTTTTATAAATAGTTCCATGTGCACTGTTCATCTGGAGTCTCACTAGAGACGAATAATGACCTTGTATTTCATTCTCATTTACTCTGAATTAGTCAAACCTTCTGCTTTTAATTACATACTTAATACACCTGGCACGGTCTAATTACAGAAAACAAAACATCATTTAAACAAAAGGTGACCTTGAACTCGGTCTACCAAAATACCAGTTAACTTGAAGTTTTCAGTTTTTAACGAACTGCCAAGACATGCAATAGCAATTTTCCAAATGTGATCACTCGCCTTTAGAGCAACAGACTTACTGCGTTAGGAAACATCTGTACACGCTCTTTATGGCTTTCTTCATTATTAATGAAAATCCCTTTTAGATTTCAATAGTGCTATAAACAGTTCTATAGGTAAACACCGAGTTCACACTACTGATATTTTTAATGCGTTGGACTATATTAAAGCTAGATTTGACAAGCAGCAGCCTGTGGCTTTTTGCAGAAACGAGTTAATCTTGTGCAAGAATCAAAATTCGGAAGAAGGGAGCGTGGAGCTGCAGCAAGGAGCACAGCAGGAAGAGACCCCAAAGGGCACTGAGGGAAGAAACCAGAGTTAAGCCCTGACCCTACTGCTAAACTGTAGCTCCTCACAGGTTTCAACTGGAGAACGTGTTCAAATTTCTTCCAGAATTGTGCTGAAGATTTGGTCAACAATTTGTTTTTTGAAGAGCGCTACAATAAAGCAGTGAATGGTCTTTACATATTTGATAGAGGTTGATGGAGATACATACTTACATATTTGATAGAGGTTTTTCGCTCCTCTTTGCAACTGAGGAAGGCTGAGACATTAGGCACCGCACACTTAATAAAGCACCGGGGATTTAAAATCAACAGAACGTAATGCCTGCATAAAATTCAATGAGGCCTAACATTTCTGTAATGTAAACACCCCGTGTATCATTTTACGCTATGTACTTTCTTGACATTGAAAATTCATCTTGGTATAGCATTAATTTAAGTATACTTTCTATTCAGAAACTTCTAGTTGTTTCCTTGCATGCCTGACTTGGGTCGTCACCACAGACCCAGCCCTTCCCCTTCACATGAGGGCAGCCCAAGCACAGCCCATGTGGGGCTGGTGCTGCCAACACTGTGGTAAGGAAAGACAGGAATGAAATTTAAATACACTCAGGAAAGATGTACCAAACTACAGGCTAATTCATAAAGAGCTGGCTTTACAAACATGTATTTTCAGATTTTTTTCCTAACCTCTGTATCACTGGTAACTGTATGTGCCAAAACCGAATACTCCAATGCACAAGCAGGAGAGAAGCTGCGTATTGCAAATCTTGACAACCATGTGCAATTTACTATAGGACACATCCAATGTTTTAAACCTAGCCAACAGGAAAGCTGGACATACAGTTTTCCCTGTGTAGCAGGTTGGAAGGGCTAGATGTTTATTGAGGAAAAAAATATCTTACTGCTGTAGCAGATCACACAAATTTGTATAGAAGTAGCCCATACAGATAAGCTGATCTACTCCAGGTTGGTCTGACTCTTGACAAACACCCATCAGTTCACTTATCTGTCTGGGAAAGAAAAAAGGAAAATAGTGCTTGTCTAAAGGAGAAGAGCACATAACCTTTGAATAGCCAACAGATAGAATTACATGTGTATGTAAAAAGAAAGGAAGTGGTAGGCAAAGCTCTACAAGGATATATGTAAATCATATATGTAATTTACTAACAGATGTTGATTAAATAATGCCATACATATCACCTTTAATCTGAGCTGCAGTGCCTGAACCAAGGCATCGCTGCCTGGTGCTTTCAACGTGCCCAGCAGGAAGCCCAGCTCAACCAAGGGGAGGGTGGTAAACACAGCAGATCAGCTGAACGGGAAGATGAGGCAAACGGGAGCAAGGAGAGCTTAAACTCTGCAGGAGAGCAGAAGGCAGGACGCCCCCATCTGATCCCAGCTCTGCCAGGAGCTGAAGATGGCATCAGGGTTAAGGCCACTTCCCATCTCTGTGCCACCGTTTTCCTCGTGGTCACAACACTTATTCAGTTTTTGCTTTATACAGGGCCATTATTTAAAAGGGCCCTGAACAAACATCCAAGCCTGAATCCTTCTCGCTGCTGTCTCTCACCAAGAGGTCTCTGCTAGTGGAATTTCATCACTTCAGCTACAGAAGAAAAGTATTTCCTTAGAACCCATGGTCCACACACACAAATCTGCTTTCACTGAAGCATGGAAGCAACTCGCGTGAACACCTTTCTTGTCTTTTGCCTTCATCCCTGCTGCCTCATCATTTTCAATATCATCCTACTCTACCAACCTCCAGAAGCCACCTGGTCAAGAAGAACAAGTTTTCCAAAGGCTTCAAGGCATTTCTGTTTAACTTACGAAGTTGTTTTGCTCATTTAACACATGCAGAAACTCCTATCTGAATTTATTATGCAGTATTTTGCTAAAATAAGGAAGACAATTTCCCCCTAAAAGCCACAATATTTGAGACTTGTAATTGTCATCTGTTTTACAAAAATGGTGTGATTTACACACCGTGAAAGATCATTTGTTATAGGTTCAAACAGTGCTTCATTCCCTTAAGATCGGGGTTAGCTATATTGGTTTGAAAAGAATTCTGCCTGTCAAATAATGCTAGTGACATAAAAATAACCTAGGGCAAAGGAGTGAGCTCCATTATCCGAGGGGAAACACCAGAAATAGGGATAAAAAAGTAACCTAGAGAAAAAGCTGTGAGACAACAGGAGACAACCCAGCCCTAAATACACCTAAACTCTCCTGAACTCTGAGCTGAATGGCACAGAAAGTTTAAATGCAGTTTATCTGCATGAATCATTAATCACTAATTATTCACTGTAAACAATACTATTCTTTAGTAAAGAATCTAGCAGAAGAGGAGAAAAATCTCTATTTCCCAAGCACAATACAGGTAAAGGCATCTTGTGCAATCCACACAAACTGAAGTTAATCTTCTCAACTGTTTAAAATACGGGCAATCATTTCTCCAGCTACAATTAAAGTACAACAAACACGGTTCAAAGAGATTGCAT
Source organism: Nothoprocta pentlandii (assembly GCA_013398315.1). Taxonomy (NCBI): domain Eukaryota; kingdom Metazoa; phylum Chordata; class Aves; order Tinamiformes; family Tinamidae; genus Nothoprocta; species Nothoprocta pentlandii. Next base: position 102,919 of record VZSG01000223.1, on the reverse strand, counting down.
CTACAGGGGAAAATCAGAACACAGTCCTAAACACTGTGTTCCTTAAGTCCTAAAGGCTTCTTAACATACAAACCCATCAGAATAGGATCTCAAACATTTCAGAGACTTATGTTGGCATTCATATTATGTCTTATGTTGGCATTCATATTTCTAGTACTGAAGTGCATTAACCTTTGTTAATATACTGTGTGGCATAAAACAGTTTCCTCTTTCAAGCCTACAATACCAACAAAAAACACATCACAACATAGTCAGAGCAGATCATTCACTCTTAAAAAAACCCTCCTACAAACTACTGGATTATATGAACGAGGCACAGGGCTGGAAGACCGAGGCTACTTTTACACTTTCTACACTACACAACTATTAAAACAGCCCTAGCAGCAACCCTGAGCATCAATTTCTTCAAGTCTATCAATTCATCTTCCTTCTGCAGAGCCATTCATTAATTTACCCAACACCCTGAAAGTAGTTCGTACATAAAACAGAGTATTTTTTAACTTGCCAGTGCCTTGCCCAGAGCCTGAAGCGAAGGCTTTGCTCTCTCACAGCTGCTCTCTATCCCTGCCCCGCGCGAGCCGAGCAGAGCGGCCGAGCACGCGGTTCCTGCAGCGAGCGCCTCTCCTCCCTTGGCTCCGCTGCTCCAAGGGCTCGCGAGGCAGCTCCCGTGCTGCTTCCCAGGCCTCTGCTCCACACCAGCGACGGCTTCTCGCAGGCTCAGACTAGTGGCCTGCTGGCAGATGACCTGTTCCTGGAGGACTCACTATTCCCACCTGCGCTGAAGCACTGAAATGCAGGGGAACCCATCCCATTCGTGGCTGCTATGGACAACTCGGTTGTGCTCCAGGGACCTTTGGAGCAGAAGCGAACCCACCACCCTAAATCTTCATTTGGATTTGTGGGCTGGGTGTTTACACCCTCATCCGTGTCTCATTTTATCTTTATAATATATTCTCCCTAAAATAGATACGTAAGGGAAGATTTAATAACCTATATAACTCGAGTACGTTGTTTTTCCTTGGAGGAATAAAAACTGCTGAAGACTGTTCAAAGAGCTAGAACTAGGCATAACATCATAAAATTTTAAACTGAACATAGAAAAAATATATATTTTTTAGCAGTCAGATCTATAAAACTGTGAGACAGTCCCCCAAGGAAAGTGACTGAAGTAACTTCAATTCTGTCATGTTAAACTAGTCTGGAGAAAGCATTCAGATTGTCGGAATAATATACCTGAGTAGGGATGCAGAAAAGATCATTTAATGAGCCATTTTCCTCCACCATTTTTTAGATTAGAAATGGCTTGGAAGAACTACCTTTCTAAGTAAAAACAATACAGTAGTACACATGAAAAGAAAGTGTTGGAATGATTCTTTAATTGCTAACCTACTTTGAGATGACCTCCACCTGTATTCATATTTGAATTATGCTGCCAACACACCCCAAGAATGAGGCCCAAAAACCATCAGAAGAAAAAAAAGTAGTGTTCTGATTCTTTTGAGTTCTAACTCAAAAGATATTTGTCGTGGATTTGTTTGGTTTTGTGGCTCAATTGGGATTCATTTAAACATAAGGGAAAAGCAGAACTCAAGTTTTTCTGAAGTCAACACGTTGAAAGGTCAGGAAAGTTTCACGACAGTCTATATAAGTCACCTTTTACACCCTTCTCAATAAAACGTTTATTTATAATGATTTCAGAGGAATCCAATAATTTCCATAATGCTGCCTCCCAACAACCTGGAGAGTCAATACTATCCAGAGTGTTTAAGAAAGCACAGAAGTGCTACGGTCGGAAAGTGGGGTTCCTCAAGCAGCGGCGTGTTCAGGTACGACAGATCTTCAGGGAAATCCTGCTGCCCCCAATCTCTTGGCAGACCCAACTTTCCTTCAAACACGGTGTCCTCAAGGTAAATTTGCCTGCTACAATTCAGTAGTGAATGCAAACTGCTGCTGAGCCCCTGCAGATTTTCCCCACATAATTGCCTCAGTTTGTCTTGTTTATGGCACCTGTCAAACTACTAGACACTGGGCAGGAAACACACAGAAAAGGGATTCCTGAGACTAAAGGGCTGACTTTCTAAACACAATCGTAAATCAAAATTGTAAACAGCAACTCAGACCTAACACAGGTGTGCCAACACCATGCTAAATCAGAGATTTAAACCTGGAATTTGTATGGAAAAGGGATGGGCAAGTCAGTGAGCTCCCAGATGGGCAAAGCTAGAGATAGTGCCTATCTCACACAGAGCAGAAAGCTCAAGTATTTGACAAGCACAAATTACAGGTGACAAATCTAACTACATCTGAATTAATCTTAAGCTGCTTTTCAACCCATTCAAGAAAATCTGATAAATAAATCACAATTGCCACAGAATCTATTAAAAATATACAGCGGACATAAATGGTACTTGCTGTTTAACTTATGTTACATCTGAGATTAATGTTAATAAAAAAAATCAGTCCATTTATTAACTGCTATCCCACAATTTTATACTCAGCATTCTTATTAATGTAAAAAGAGGAAAGGAGACGCAATAAGATAAATGCGTCTATATAAAAACTATCAAAAAAACCCCAAAACTTTTCTAAGAATAGTATTTAAAATAAGGGTTACCATAATTAACATCAATCTTAAAAAGGAAGCTGGAAAAAAAAATGACACAGACTAGTAATTTCCTTTATAAATAATGGCTAAGCTGTACATTATTGGTGTTTTAATTTCTGCATTGTAAGACACAAAGCAAGTTAAAATAGAAGACAAAACATGCTTCTTCCTAAGCATGTGGTAATGAATAGAAAATACTATTTTTGCTAAAAGGGTGAGAATAATGAAGAACTGAACAGGTAGGCAAAGCTCACAGAGATGATCCACAAGGGAACATAAAGACGACACTAAATCTCAGTTTAAAAAAAAAATCCTTAATTCAGCCAGAAAGCTCCCATTTTAGGTGTTGGGAAGTGTCCTAGAAGACCATGAAAACTTTTCCAAGAGATAGGTAGCCTTCTGCCTAAAGAACGCCTATTTTTGCTTTGAAATAATGAGTAATTTAGAAGGGACCAACCCACCGTCTCATCATAGGATGAGAACAAAGCTGACCACCACTCACAGAAACCAGGGCTATCTATGCAGATACGGAAAATGTCCTAACATTTTTTGATAAGAATGTTTCCAGAGGATCAGCACTGGAGTATTTTAACATCAGGAGACAGTCAACAGCCTGACTTAACACTTCCAGAATGAGGCAGTGAACATCCAATAACAAGAAGGCTGAATCCCAAAACTCATGGTCATTGCTGAGAGGTAGAAGAGATTCTGGAAAAATTGCCTCCAAGAAACTAGGGAAACTTTATTTCTTTTGATTATTCCCGATGCTCAGACAGTAGGGATAAAGATAAAGAGGAACAAAAAGCATGACAAGACAACTCAGAACCTTCCTATTCCCTCTGCCATTAACAAAGCAGCAATTGAAATGATGGAAAAAAAAAATCAATTTCTTCAATTACAACTGCCCTTTGGGCAGTATCTATATGAAGCACGAGCCTTTGTGATAACTTCAGCAGCTAGAAGGCTTACACATTTACCAGTTTAGCAATCACTGGCTGTTCCAAAATATGAAGACCCTTGCGAGGAGCTCCGACTCGACTACTTCCCGCAACATCCTTGGGCACCGCGGGTGCTCCCATGGTGTAGGTCACCTCCCGAGACACTGCAGAGAAGGCTGCTCACTTAAAGGACGAGGAATTTGGAAACAGGACTTCTTGATGTGTCATCTGGGGCAGTTTGAGGACAGTTCTGTAAAAAGATGCTGAAAGCAGCTGGGTAGATGCTCCGTCTCTGGCAAGTGCAAGTGGCTATGTGAAAACTCACTGAAGTGAATCTTAACTGTAAGACATATGGTGCTTGTTCCTTAGATCACTGAGGGGGGATTAGATCTGGCATTCCTGCCAGGAAAGGAAGCATCTGCAGTAATGCTTCTTCGTTACTAAACTATGACAACGTTACAGAAGTGCCCTGCCAGGAAAAGATAAAGATGAACTGATATGGACTATGAAACTGTTACTGCACCTTAAGTCAAGGTCCTACCTGAAATTCTAGCTAAGAAAGAGAGACTGCTGAAATAAGTCTCACTGGGAAGCAAGAGCTTAGTTATATTTAAAGGCTAAGACTTTTCACTTCACTTTTCATTATACAAGACAAGATTTTGCCCCAAACGGGATATAGATAGAGCTTTAAATGTATAAAACACCAAAGAACCTCACAATATTAAACCCTGTTGTAAGGAAAGCACTCAGGTCTACATGTAATTGATGTCCTACAGGAATTTTACAAGGTAATACTAAGAAACAGAGCCAATCAACTCTCCTTTTTCTTCTCTTCTGCATAATCCTAAGATGTGGAAGACTGTTTGGCTCAAAAAACCCTCCAGAGAAGAACAGAAGATTACTGTCATTCAGCCCAGCACGAACTCCACACCTACAAAGTGTCTGAAATGCACACATCTGTATGTATGGACACCTATAGGTGTCCATAGCACTAGAATTTCTAAGGAGGCTATAGCCATATGACCAGGGCACATCCATGAAACACTCTAAAGCACTTTTGCAAGTCTCCTACAGCCAAACCCCATACATGGCACCACAAAGCATGCGCTACCCTTACCATAACGTGTAACTTTTATACTTATATTATCCCTCTCCAAAAATAGAGAGGCATATATAAATGCACACCCACACGGGGTGTTTTCATGTTTGCATACAAGCCCAGGTAAACGTGCGTGTAGTTGAGATCTCAGTACAATTCTATTTAATAAAGTTATTTCAAAAACTTTATGTAATGCTACATGACCAAATTATTATGGAAACAGAGGATGGTGAGTACTTTAAAAGTACTTCAAGTATTCTGAACATTTAGCACGGTCCTTGCTCCTTTGGGGATTATTTCCATCTGGATTAGACACAGCCTGGATGACCTGCTTCGTAGGTATGCTTTGTAATCTGATGCAAAGTTCAAAAGGATTATGAAAATCTACTGATAGCACCAGCTTCCTGACATTTCAGATGATCAGAGTAGGTGCAGAGTGTTGAGATATAAAAGGTCTCCTTCAGTTTCCCTCTCTTGGGAGCTGTGAACCTGTTCTGCAGCTCAGAGCACACTCCTGAGGAACCTCATCCAAGCCCCGAAAGGGTCTAAAACTTGGCCCATCGTTCAGAGAGATACTTGGGCATAAGGACGGTTCATCAGTATGATCTTAATAAGGATGCACAAAACTTCCAGGCACAGAAAGCTATCTAACCTTAGTATTTGCAATGCCTTCTCAGTTTCCTTCAGGAAACATTGAGTATTGAGCAAGTTGCACGTGCCTGGGATTTACAAATATAACAACTGCTTAGCTGCATAAAATTCTATTCAGCTTTTAAAAGGATATAAACTATTTTTAATTGCCATATCCCACCTAGCCTTAAACATCACATGAACACACTGATAGCAGGTCAGAAACAACAACACAAAAAACAATTCCACTTTTTTGGGAGGCAAAAGTGACACAAACTCTCAAGTCTTACTCATCTAATCAGCCCCTTCCTGACGTCACAGCCTTAGACCCTCACGAGGCAGCCCTCCTGTGCATTCCTGCATGAAGGAGCTGGGCTGACTCCCTGCCACAGTGACCAGTGCTCAAAGCCACTTGTGTCTTGTTCCCAGAAATATATCTGCTGGATCAGCTCGCAGAAATTCTGCAGCAAGAGGAGAATGAGTATGTTGATTTTCCCTGTTCCCAATGCTCCCAATGAATAGTCTATTCTTCCTTTTGGCTTCTTTGTTCTGCCAGTCCACACACTTACTCTACTGACCCAGGACACAGACCTGTGATCAACAATATAGCCTTAAAACCTCACTGACATTTGTGCAATGGAGGACTAATATGCTTGCATAGAATAAAACTCTTTTTTTTTTTTTTTTATTTGTAACAGATATCACATTCTATGCATACAACTCTTTGAAATATCATTAAATACTTGAAACACATCAGGAAAGACAATGCTCACAAACTCCTTAGGCAACTTTAACTGTGTCATTTTCCAGTTATATTACACATTAACTTCATTATAAAGTCTTAAGTTACATGACATTACATATCAGCTATGATTCAGCTGCAGAGTGGGTTCATAAGGGGTCAGACAATCCTAAATACTGCAATCCCTAACTTCTGAGCATTTGATTTCAGCACATAAACACAAGTTTTAACACATTTTTTTAGTGTTCAAAGATTACATTAGTAGAGAATCTTTTACAATACTCAGTATTTTTCCCAAACAGCCATTCGTCACCACGGACATATATGCTCCTCGGAATTTGGGCCTATAGATCTCTTTGTTAGAGGTTACAACACAGAGGATAATTTTCAATCCATGGCTCAACCTGGGCAGTCTGAGATAATACTAGTAGATTTGAAAAGAAAAGGCAACTGCAGAGTCCTTTCCTCTCTTAGCTCCCATTTGGTGAGGCAGAGGCTTCGGTATTACTATAATTAAGGTGTTTCACTAGACTCCTAACTGCTCCTGCGTATACAAGCTGCAGTTGAGAGTAGGAATCCTCTTGAAATTTCCACTCGTCAAGAATGTACTTTCCCCTTACACATACGGATCACACTACAGTAGCTTTGCTCATTCCATAAAAATTCTGCTGCAGTAAGACGAATATTAGAGGACACCTCTGCTAACCACACATGTCTGTTATCCTACTGCACTACTGATGACTCACTAAGTGGCAGCTTTCACAGCAGGCACAGCACACTGTAGATGCCAGGTCAAACTCACTGTGCAGATTTTCAATTTAAAGCTGTGAAATAGTTTCTTGATTTGGCCATCTGCAAAATCCTCCCCTCCCCACGTGTTACAATGACAATTACCAGCAGCAGCTTATTATTAGATTATCAGATAATTATTAACTGATTAAAAGCATCAGTTTAGTTTTCAACAAAGGCATATCAGCTTAAACTTAATTTCTCCCTAACCTACAGTCCAAAAGAGCTGGTGTTCACTGACTTCTGTAACAGGAGTTGTGGAACAACAGCACCAGGTCTCCAAGCTTGGAGACTCCAGGACATGGCAAGTGCTGTTTTTCAGAGGTGTTTTGGTTTAGGAAGGAGAGCAAGAGGAGGAAGAAAACAGAGGTCTATAATCACAGAATGGTTGAGGTTGGAAGGGACCTCTAGAGATCATCTCGTCCAACCCCCTGCTCCAGCAGGGACACCCAGAGCATGGGGCACAGGGCAGCATTCAGGCGGGTTTGGAGACCTCCAGAGAAGGAGACTCCACAGCCTCCCTGGGCAGCCTGTGCCAGGGCTCTGTCACCCTCATAGTGAAGAAGTTCTTCCACACACACAGATGGAATTGTCTGTGTTTCAACTTGTACCCATCGCCCCTTGTTCTATCATTGAGGACATCTGTTGGCCATCACCAAGAAGAGTTTGGCCCCTTCCTCCCTACGTTCTCCCCTCAGGTATTTATACGTACTGATGAGATCCCCTCTCAATCTGCTCTTTCCAGACTAAACAGGCCCAGCTCCCTCAGTCCTACTCCTCAAAGAATTCTTCCTTAGAAGCAAGAGTTGAAACCCAGCTAGATCAGCAAACCCAGAAACTATTCTACCCGCTGCTAGGCCAGTGCAGGTATCTTTGGAGAGGAGGGGGATGGGGAGCACAGGGTGGTGGTGGCAGCGACTCCCCCTCTTCACACACTGGTGCCGAATCTTAGTGGAGCTCCGGCCTGCGCCCACTCCTGTTGCCATAGCGACAGCTCCTTAAAACACGGAAAACAGGTCAGGTAGTTTCAAACCACTGGCACCGGTATCACTACTCTCCCCGTAGTTTTGCTGCATGG
>VZSG01000223.1:58853-94918 GCA_013398315.1 Nothoprocta pentlandii | reverse complement strand
TGTGTGTGTGTGTGTATACATACACATATAGATAGATAGATAGATACACACACTGATCACAGAAGCACCCTTGAACTACGTCTTCTTATCATTCAGGCCACTACGAGGATCCTCATCTTTAGAGGATCCTCTTGTCTCTGAAGAGCATATGCTATACTGATGGATTGATTGCATCCAACTTGTCATTAATTATAATCAATGACAAGTATAGCAGTGTTTAAGCAGCAATTAATTTTAACTGAAGTAAATCATTCAGAGAAAGTAATAATCTGACTGCAATTACTGTGCTCTGTTCTTAATGATAAGCTGTGCACTTCATATACATATACTTCAGATGCTTTGATTAAAAAATAATTTCTTCAGATTTAATAATAGTACAAGGAATCTAAACCTCTCAAATAATATCCAAAGACTAAGGGTTTTGACATGGCTTTGCCTGCAAAAAAAAATTCATGAAATTTGCTCAGTACAAATCCAATCCTGTTCACAGTCTAATTTTTTTTTTTCCTTGAGAAGTGATTATTCTGGCTGTTACTCCTTATCAGCTTTACTTTCCAGGCCAGGGAAGAGAATTGTTCACATTGGAAGCACATGAAAAATTAACTGCCTCCACAAAACAGAAGCTCATCCTCGAGGCTGGCAAGGGGTGCTGCTTCTGGGACACGGGGGACTCTTTCTGGATATAGAAACTTTCTGGATATAGAAAACTTTGGGGGTGAAGAGGGGAGTCTCTCTGGTAAATTCTTGCAGCCAAACATTAGTTCGACCCATCTTCGTTGAAAGAAGATTATTCAATTATAAAAAGCAACTAAATATACTGGCCTGTAGTGACACCATGAGGGAAAAACACTCAAATGTTTTTAAAACCAGTCTCCTCTAACTCAACAGTCACTACAGCATGCTCATGCACTTGCAGCAGCCCAGGCGGCAATCCCGCTCCTCGGCTGAGAGGACGACCTTGCCCACGACCGTGGGGTGCTGCACTGCAGACTCTCATAGATCAAATTCTCCCCATCTGATTAAGCTAACTTGTTCTCAGCACGGCAGACCTAAAGCACAGACACTGTCAGGGTTCTTGTCTCGGCCAAGCATCATGCAGCCATTTGAAAAATATCCAGGAGTGCTCTTCTGCCTTTAGAGCTTTCTTACAGGACAATTCTGACCTGCTATTGCTATTTAGGTTAAGAAACTCTCTCTCCAAACAATAATTTTCTCCTATTTGTACCATTACTAGGGTCAAAACAAGCTTTAACATATCAGTAAGTACACTACTAGAGACTTCAAGTTCCTGCTAATTAAACCTTTATTCTTTGGGTGTTTTCTAGAGAGAGCACATGTTATATATTTTAAGTGTTACAGGCATACTTGCCCTGGACTAAATAATACTGAAACATTTTAAACTCTGAAATTTCTAACCCTAAAGTTAAATGTAGGAGTCTGAAGTTCACATTCAGATATATAAATGACAAGGGTTCGTTTTTCTAAGAAGCTGAACAGGGAAAGTTGACATTGCTGGCAGGGGAATTTTTGCCACTGACCTAGGCCAGGAGCATGGCATTAACCTTCACATGAACATTTTGTCCTCACTGCAGCTACAGATTTGTATGTTGGGATTGTGTAGCTTTAGTTTTGAATTTTTACTTATATAAGACTGCAAAGTAACCACCAAAACTTGCCAAATTCAATTCTGCGATTTTACAGAGCAATGTTTTTCATCTTTTAAGTACATGTGCTATCCAAAAGGTATAGTTTTAATCAAGACCCAAATATGAAAAATAAATGAAAAAAGAAAGAATTAAGCTCCCCAAAGAAGTAGCTCGAAGTCTTTTACAGCAGCACATCTCTATTGAAAGAAGCACCTGTCTCCCATTCCCTTCCAAAAAGTAAACTAGAATATGGCAATGCTACCATTCCCATAAAGAAAAATAAACGTGGTTTATAAGGCATCTGTAGGCAGAAAAACAGTGCAATGGAATCATATTTGGAACACTTCAAATTTACAAAGTTCACACATTACAGAATCACAGACAAGTAGGACATATCCTTATAAGAACACAGATTTGATTTTCAGGTTTGTTAGGAGCTGCCCTTTTCCCCTTTGACTTATGATAACTATTTTTTTTTTTAAAAAAAGTAAAACACTATTCAGGGCAATCCCTATTTGTTATTGTTTGTGTGTACTAAGTCCAGTCTAATCAAGTACACTGGTAGGCATTAACATCCTTCCACTATTTTAAATAAAAGCCTTAATTCAAATTGTTAAGTTATTTGCAAAAAACTCCACAGAGAAATTTGATTATTTATGAACTTCAATAGCATTAAGTGTCAGCCATTTAACTGGTAATATGTTGCTTACGAGTTACTGTTAACATCTACATACAGTCCACACACAGTAGTTATTGGCTACGGATCAAAAGATAAGGCCCAGAAATGTAATACAGAACCTTTTGAATACTGAGAACAGGCCATATGGAAAAACATTCTTTTTTTCCTCCTCAAGTTAAATTTCAAATTGATGGAACTCTATGTGGCAAATTCTCCTATTTGAGCCCAGTAAAAACCAACTCTCCCTAACATAACACTAACAAAACCCTAGTTTTTAGACAAACCACATAATGAGGAAACCCTCTATAAAAATCAAGAGGTTACAAAAACCAAAACATTCTTGCAAAACTCCGCCGCCTCTCCTCAGGCAAGCTTCATTTTCCCTTCTTTCCTTCCTCATGAATCATCACGAAAAAGGGCAGGAGAGCGGAGCTCGCTGCCGGTAGTGTCGGGGAGAGGATTTCAAGGACTTTCCGCTGAGATGGGCGGCCCGGAGCCTTGGGGACGCGGCCTTGAGGCCCAAGGGGCGGCGCGCCTCCGTGACATCAACGCTGATTCATGGAACATGGAAACTATTTGGACTAAATACCCCTTCTTTTACGAGAAAACAGAATACCGAGACCTGACAGTTGTTGTGATGGGCAAAAAAAAGTATCGTCTTAAAACTCACCCAGCCAAAGCTGGTTTTCCTCCCACCCCAGAGTATTTCAAGGCCCTTCCTGGGCTGTAAACATGACTTGGCTGTTGCACAGTGAGCTCCAAGGCATATATTAACGCAGACAACGGGTTACCACAGTAACAAGATGTTACTTTAAACCAGCAGCGCTGCCTGGGCTCATCAGTTTCTCTGGTTCTTTCATTTGTTCCCTTTAAACTATGCATAAATTACAGGCGTGTTGTATAACTAAGTACGTACAGGCGAGCTGCGCTCCCCTCCAGCTAGCGCGGGGAAAAGGGCTTCTAGATGATGCAGGCGCTGGAACTCCCTGGAGAAGAACAGTTCTGCTTTTCACTTCACACAAAAATTTGAAAACTGGCTGAAATGCAGAGTTTTAAAATGTATTCTCACTATTTTGTAACTAAAACACAAGCGCTCTGTCTTTTCCTATTGAAAAGATTTGACACAATACATAAGATGATGGCAGGTATGCTTTAAATCATGCTTTCCTTCTTGAAAGTTAAGTTGTATTGAGTTTTAGAATTTTCCAGAGACGGATTCATGTTTGGAAGCAACTGAACTGTGAAAGCTGTCAAGGTTACCCAAGGGTAGATCCTCCAAAATCCTGAGGCTCCTAATACACAAGTCTGATACGCCACTATTTTTGAAAGCATCAGCTTGTTATAAAGAACATGTCCCTCAAAATCTCTCCTGGTATTTATGATATCAGAAGTATTGTTCTGGTTAACAACTAACACAGCAACAGCTTAAAAAGTCATAGGAAACAGGGCAACCAGAGGAAATGGGGCTGTCGGCAGCTTTCAGAGGTCACCTAGAACACTTCTCTGCTCCAAGGCAGGATTAACTCCACCAAAACTATTCCTGACAGACGTTTATCTAACCAGGCTTTTAACACTTCAAATACCAGCACTTCCATAAGTCCCTGAGGCAATCTACTCTAGTGTTTTGCTAACCTATTAGAACTTTTGTTATTATCTAACTTAAAATATCATGCTATGATTTTAGCCTCTTAGATGCTTTATCCTCGGAGGGTATGAGAGTGATAATTGCCATTTTTTTATTCCGTTATTCACACATAAGAAGGTAAAACAGCTTTTTGACCTAGTAGGGCGTCTTTTGGGAGGACGTCTGGGATGCAAAACATACACAGTCATTGCCAGAAGGCAAGACTCACCTTCCCAAACTGCAGAAGTACAGTACTGGAACTGGATATTAATGACTTGGTGATGGACATAACAGCTTTACAGTAATTGTATTCTAGACTCCAGGATATACAGAAAAGAGTGGTTCTGTTTACAGTTTAAACAATCCAGTGTTGTATATATGAGATCAAAATTATTTATAGAAGTAAAAAAATCAAAAATCAAGCTAAAAAATAGAAAATCAAGCTAAAAAATCAAAAATCAAGCTAAAAAATTGAGGAAGGGATGCATTTAAAGGAAAAAAAATCGTATATTCTGTATCAGTTGTAGAATCATTCTGCTCAGACAGCTTTTTCCCCCCCCCCCTCCAAGAACATTCCTTATACAATCAGAAGGCCTTAGTTAAGTCAGAGCCAGTATTAGACTTGCAGAATTTGGGGTGTGCACGTGTGGCAGGGGGTTCAGGTTGGTCAGCTCTCCTTCCTCACAGGAAAGCAAACAATTACAGATATTTAACTTACAGTTCAGGCTGGTACATCTTCCCTTACTGATTGCATAAATATATGATTTAGAACAAATCATATCCTATAGGATATGCCTATGAAACGACTGCTATAACTTGCAAGTCATCCACGGCAGACTCCCAACACAGGCAGCTGAATCATCCGTGCTGCTTCCCACTCCCCTTTTTAAAAACCAACCCTCGGAGCACGTGAGGCTGCCGCACTGACCCTCGGTTCCACAAATCACTCTGCTGCTGTGGTTCACGCTGCCCTCACAGAGTAAGCTGGGTGAAGCAGTAAGGACACAGGTCTGCTCCGCTGCCCCGCGCCAGGAGCTGTCTCTGAACCAAAAATTGGTGAAATTCTGTGTGCAGACAAATTGGCAGCATCAACAGTGCTGTGATGAGCCCTGCAAGGTGGTCCACGCTCTCCTGTGTTGCTCGTGTGCGAGCCCCAGGCACAGCCCACACCTAACTCTGCACGGGCTCCGTTACAAAGAGGCAACGCAGCTATTTCTAACACTTCCATGTTCTTCCTGGGAGCATCTGGAAATGCTTTGTGATATTTATGCTGCTAATTAAAACCAAAGCAGCACGAATATAAGTTAATGCTTTATTTTAAAAATGCATGTTTTATAGTATTCAACTATATATAGCTGAAGAAAGAAGTACATGGAATACTTTCCCATCAGAAAGACTATACAAAAAAGAAAAGTCATATGCTGCTCTAAGCCAGAATAAATCTAGCCAAGGTTTTGGACAAATAGAGGCATTTCTAATGAAACTAACTCAGCCTAGTTTTGTTACTGCAATTTTAATTAAATTGTAGATGATCTTCAACCTTTTTATGGTGTTTAATTTCTACCAAATAAGGTGTCATACATTGTACATTTGTAAATGTTATCGAAAGTCAACATTTGCACTTCCTACCTGCACAACTGTTATTTCACAGTGATTATATTCTAATATATTTGTCCTAGTTGAAACCCAGTGAAATAGTCTGCCTAGAGGAACAGATGGCTTTTAAAATTTTTGTTACTGTTCCAGAATCTAAGTAACCCAAAATGCATCTACTTCAATATGATATGGTAGTTGCTGCAAAACATGATCTACATGTTCACTGTTTAATATTTAACAATCTGGACACCATTCCTGTTTGGAAATAATTCTACTAAAGACAGAAATCATTACCCAGCGTTGCTATAATAAATGGATTTGCCTTTTTACATTTTTCTATTGACATCTTGCAACAAAAACTAAATGATTTTCCATTTAAAGTAATTTACTCAATCAGTGAAATGTGGTTTAGCAAGTCATTCTGAGTAATGTCATCCCACCAGTTATCATCAATTACATATCATTTTACTTTAACTTGTGTAAATCCTTTTACATTGTGTCCCATGCTAATGCATGTTACTAAGTGGAAGAGATTTTGCAGAGCAATATTACTACTTCATGAAATGTTAAATGCCATGAGAATTTGAGAATTTAAAGAGCAGGCTAGTTAACAAGACGTGCACACTCTGCCCTTGTCCAGTAAGTGGCAATTTAACTTTTTCCACCCATGATGAAAGTTGCATGCTGTTCTTCCTCAATAAGACTTTGTTTTACTTTTTCTAGAAACTATCTTTTATGTTGCTCACGTAAGAGTATATGAAAAGCTCTATATAAATACCCACAATACCTTAAACTGTGACACACAAAAATGCCTATCACAAGGAAAGAACAGAAAGAGAAGTAACGCAGACATATGAACTCACAGCTCTATATGAGCACACGTATGTATTAAATAACTGTTCTTCAAAGGAGTGGTAACATCACCACTCGAAACAATTGCAGCATCTTTTGCTTTAACTTGGCACTCTGGTGCAAGCTACTGACCTGTGAGTTCTGAGACAGAAGGACATAAGTCAGCCCATTAAATGGCTAAGCCTCATTGTGAAAGGCTGCTCACGCTGTATATCAGTGTCTACGTGAATATAATACCCATATACTGCAAACCTTTCTTTCACCTTTAGTTATTCAGAAACATTATACTGGTTTTCCTCAGAATGAGCAATACTTTATCAGTTAGTTCTGTTGGCATCAAGGTTTACGGTGATATAAGGCATCATTTCAACCCCAAGTAAAACTAGCAGATTCAGGGCTTAAAATACTGCTTTCCCTTTGCCATTTAACAATAAAAAGAATGCAGATGAGCTGCTGGTAGTCAGGAGCAAGCACAGAAACAGAAAGCCTGCAGGGGCTCTCTCAAGTGTAAAAGGTGGATTCAAAGACTAATACAAGGGCTAAAGTTGGAGCTTTAGTTTACTGTTCATAAGATTTATATCCATTCACAGCTTGAACGCTGGACTTTCAAAAAGGGTGAGGTGCTTCAAATGGTTAAAAAGTACTTCAGCACTAATTGCATTTCTCTGTGATTCACTGATTTTCAGAATGAAATTAAATTTAAAAACAGATAATAAAATAATCGGAAAGGGTAAGTTTTTTGTTTTTTTTTTTAATTCTATGCAAATTCCTAGAAAATACAAAATTCAAAAATGTGCTTTTTACTACTTTTCTATTTGCTTTCTAGCAACTTTCATTCATGGAAAATAGCACCTTAGTCCTAAAGCATACATGAGAGGGTGATGTTAAAGGTGAGCAGGCAGTATCAGAACTAAGTTTCCTTAAAAGTTAGTCATAATATTCCTGACTCAATCCAGTGGCAAAACGTAAAGGCCTGCAGTGGGAACTTTTTGCTCATCAATTTATAGGGTTTTGCACTCATAACGAGCACAGACTGATCAAGAAACTGAGGGGCAGCAGGACCAATGGTCAAGAGGAAGATGCATGGATCTCCAATTCCCCCATGGCATGTAGTACTGAAGAAATGAGATCAGCTTTTGACTTTGAAATCAGAGCTCAACAGTGAAAAAACAAAGCATAAACATCTACTTTCAAAAGAAAAAAATCACTGCTAAAATGATTTTTCTTAGACCTTTGATTAGTAACCAAAGCATCTTATTTTCAAGTGTTGTATTTCATTTGGCAACTGGGTTAAATCACATATAAGAGGGCAGAAAATTATGCCTACACATGCAACTTTCAAACTCGACTTAGTGGTAAGCTTGCTCTGCATTCTTTTATACATCCGTTTACCCAATTTTTCTCCAAAGTTTCATTTATCATTTATTTACAGTATCTAAAAGAGAGGCAGGAAGTATGTAAAACTGATTGCATTACATGTATATTTAAATAAATTAAATAATGGTGTATTGATTTACACAGCCAGACCCAAATGGGGAACAGGATACCGTATGATCACAGCATAAAGCAAGTATACACTCTGGCCACAGGAATTAGCTCTTAATTCTCTAAGTCTCACTTGATACACTGAAATTAGGTAAACTATTATTTGCAGGGATTTGAGGATTTCTTCCTCCTCCTTTTCCCTCCTCCCTTCCGAAGCGTTTGATTGGCATTGTCCCCATTTCCATTTCATGCTCGAAGAGAGGCACTCACTAATAAACTTGTTGTAATTCTTTCCACTTAAAGAAACTTAAGGATCTCTCCTCCGCCCAGTGAGAAGCCTTGCTGGCTGCTCTAGGGCTTGCGAGGGTATTTAAGGCACCATTTGCCAAGTAAGTCTGATGAGCTCCAGCTCAAAGAATACACTTTTTCCTACATCATAGAGTGCTCTTAGAATATTAAATTTGATTTTGATCGTTTATGCTTTGGGTTTATTAATTCCTTCTTCCTTAGTTATGATAGTTGGAGTTTGCTGTTAGGATACCTTTCTAGACCCCATTAAGATTCCTTCCAACCAAAACAGAACTATTTAGTGCAAGAGGTTTCCATTATTTATCACTGTCATGAATCATTTAAAGACTTCACATCAGCCACTGAAAACATTCGTGCTGACCTTACAAAACGGAGGCAATATCTTATGCATGCCACCCACTGATCCACCCCTTCACAAGGGCTCTTGCAGACCATTTGCTGATACTGTTCCTCACTTGTTGCAAAACATTATCTCTTAGTCATGAATGTTTTTAAAAATAGAACTGTTTATAAAATGAAGAATAGCTGTCTACGGTTCAAACAGTTAAAGCCAATATCTTGAGTTATTAGCTTATAGCAGATTTAAAAAATGTATTTTAATGGACCAATCTGGAAGAGTACACCCATTATTGAGAATTCTTCCTAACCACTTTCTTGTGTTGGCTTTTCTGTGGAAGTATTTGCCTTTTGCCATCCTTAAAGGAAAATCCAAAAGAGATTTGCACTCAGTTTCTGAATCCTACTCCATCAGAATCACTTCTTATTAAAAGTCTTGCAACGAGGTATCTTCAGAAAGCTCTAGATGACCAACACATCATGCAGCTCCTGAAGAGCTTCCCTTGCCCCTCATTCCAAAGCCACTAAGAAGTTTCCCCTGCAACCCAGCACAACCACTTCTGAAGTAGCGGACTTCCTCAGGGTCTGACTTTAAGACAAATTCTCATTTCAGGAAGGCAGTTTCACACATACATGCAATCCCTGCAAGATCCACAGGATTACTTGTGTCCAAATTACTTCTGGGTAAGCACTCAACAGAAACAAAACTCTAGCAGTTACAAAAAGTATCATTGTTGCTTGCATTTCTTAGCAGTGAGAGTTAAAGGATGAGTTTTAAATTGTTCTATGAGCAATTCTGTTGCCATTATAATAACCCCACTTAAACACAGCCAGCTATTTTCCAATGAATAATTCAATTAGTTGCTTTATTAGTCTATTATGAGGATGCTGGCTATTGCATTTTAAAGTCCCAAAAAGTAACAGCTTAATCAAAACGCTATTCCCAGGCAGCAACAGCTTGCACTGCGCTGTTTAGCTGGCAACCCTCCAGTAGCTTAAATGTAAGAGTCAGCTTTATTTAGAAATGCAGTAAGTGAAAACGGGAAAAAAATCCCACACCTACAGCTGTCACCTAAAATTAAACACAGTGTTTTTCTCCAAACCCCAAGCTGACTCTCCAAAGTCATCACATGACCCTGTTTAGCCACTGCACTATGAATGTCTTTTAGGTCTAACATAAGCCAAGTTATTTCATTCAAAAAGGTTAAAAATATAACAAAGCGGGAGCCCAGGCACCTACCTACAAGTAGTAGTAACAACTTCTTATTACACTTCATTAAAACCATTTTAAATTGTTTATTGATTCGGATATAGATAAATAATGTAGGAACATTTTTCTTTTGGCTTCCATTATTGTTTGTAGTGTAAGTAAAAGAAAGAAATTACACAAACTATGCAGGGGACAAAAGAAATTCTAAGATAGACTGACTGGTGTTAGATATAGGAATTCTGTGTAGAAAGAGGTACACTAGTGGAACAGTATCAACAAACCAGCTAATGCAAAACCGTGAGTGATCTTAATCTCCCAAGGAGAGTGACTAAACGTCTCTATCCAGTTTAAAATGTGCATTATCTCAATGAGATATTCCCCCAGTGTAACAGTATTTCAGGTCTATAAAAATTTTAAAATCCTTAACAGAACTGGATCAAATTCTGAAGTCATAACAACACGGAAATTATTAAGAGCTGAGAATATCTTATACCTAAAAAATGCAGTAACAAAAAAGTATGTTTTTAATGTCACATACTCATCTATGCACTACTTTGCAGCCAGTACCTGACCGTAAGATGAAAAAACCTGGATGGCATAGTAGTCTTGAAAGACTACTTATTTTATTTGTATGAACAGAATTATAGAAAAGGATCGACTCTTTTTGGCATAAACACATAAACTTCATGCAAAAAAACATGAAGAATGTACTTACGAAATCGAAGTCTCCATCTTGAGGGACTTTCCAGTTATCAGGGAAAACATTTTTGGATATGTGGTAAGGTTCATGCATGTTCTGATTACAGTTTTCAGGGCTTTTATTCTTGGAATCTTGTTTGTCAAAGTAGTCCATGAAAGAAGGTCTTTGTACTTGTGGTGAAGTAGCATTTCCTTAGTTGAAAGGAAAAAAGAAGTTAAAACTCTTTAAAAATGAAAGATTACTGAGCTATAAAATAAACTCCATTTATAAATTTAATAAACACCATTCACTAATTCGTTGCCTTAATTTTCTTGGATTTTACAGAAACTGTTTGTCCCCTGAGGACCTCTGGCATAAAAGCTCACGGCCAAAGAATGATATTTTTGTAGCAAGATACAATGTGGGGAAATGTTCACGACACTGCAGACTTGCATACACAAATCACATTAGAAGTTACTTCATGTGCTATCTATGTGTTGTTATAGAAACGGAACAACACAAGGTGCTAAGCATCCCTTTGGGTGCTGAATGCCCTTAACGTGAAGGCCTGGTCCACAGGCACTAGTAGGAAGGCAACCAAGTTGCATCAGTTTCAAAGGTGTGATTTAATGATTATTAAAAAAAAAATCGCAGAAAAACAACTACCCCAATTGTGTCTAGACGCTGCTTAATCAAATTCACTGCCAAATGAGGATTCTCAGCGTATTAGAGGATCACACTCCACAGATGGCTGCAAAGTGCCCTGTCTCTGTGGTGGAGAACCCCGGTGAGATGTTTTGTCATCAGCTGCACAGCTGCAAGAGCTTTGTGAAACACAAACCAAGACCACGGCATAAACTCCCTTTTGCTGTTTCTTGAAACTAACCAACACCAAAAATAAACCCACAACCCAAAATAACTGAAACTTGCTTTCATTTGTTGGATTTAACTATTAAATAGAGCGATAAATAAAACCTAAAAAAAATACCTTAGCAGTATTATGCAAGTTGCCTCAGATTTCTGTACAGAATTCTGACCCATGAAAGATGTGCTTGCTCACAATGCCAAAAAAAAAAAAAACAAAAAAACAAAAAACCATTTCTACCATTAAAATATGGACTAGGATGAGAAATTCAAATAAATAAGTTAAAAAACCCTACATGCAGAATGATACCAAAGTATAAGCATTATATAAGATTTAAGAATTGAGTTACTTCTTTTTATGAATAGAAAAAGCTAAGACACCTGAAATGCCTTTCTGAACTTGTGCTTAGCATGTGATCACTATGACTTGCTGATCTTTGCTTCTGACAATTTGCTTTACTAGTCCAGTGACATTTTTCAATTTCATCTTTTATTTTATCATCTTTTCCTATGGCATGTCATTCCACCCATCTTCCTAGATTTTTTTTTCTTTCCAATTTCTGCACTGCCATCTTTTGTAACATAACTTTTAAAAATTCTTCTCTTTCTCCCTACCACTCTGTTCTAGTAAGATCTCTTTGGGAATTTTTTAAAACGTATTCTACTGTTCTGCTTATGCTCTCGGCACAAGCCCCTTCGGCACTCGACTACTTGCTCCTCCTCAATTCCATGATGATTCCTTCATCCAATCTGCCATGTTTTCATGAACACCTCCTCCTCCCAAAACATTTATCCACTTTTTCCCTTGTTGTTATTGCCATAGTCTTTCATAACCCCGGATTGCAGTTAACTCTGTTCGCTGTCTTTTAGCTGACAACTCTCTACCACACAAAAGCAGCCAGTGAGCTAAAGGAAAGCGTGAAGCAAGGAGGTCACAAAGCAGATACCTCCTCTTCAAGGACATCCCAAGCCTGCCCCCACCAAGCTCAGCATTTCTACAATGATGCTTCCTAATGTCCAGGGTCTAGAGCAGAAGAAAGGACAGGAGGGAAAAGGCAGGGATGACAAATAGCTACAGAAAAGAGCACTAAAAGAGCTTATTTATAAACAAGAAAACAAGAGCACACAGTTCTGCAAAGCCTTTGCTTGAACATCATCCCCCAAAAGTGGTAGTATGGAGAAGGGAATGAAAAAACAGCATGCCATGTATGTTCTTAACGACAGGTTTTTATTACCTGTTACATGATGTGCTGAATGCTTCCCTCCCAAAAGCTGGAGGCTACTTGTTCCAGGAGGGAGGACAGCACCCTGCTCGCCTTTCACTGTCAGTTATTTCCCTCCTGCAGAGATTAGTGAACTTACCTTCCCCCCTTGCAAAGGAAATGTGCCAAGGACATGCATGAAGAATAGCAGTGGCTCCCCTGGAGACCCTGAGTCCATAACAGGGTGCATTACAGCTACCAGAGTCTCTTTCCACATGTGCCAGCAGCCCTCCCACATCCCACCAAGGATTGTCTCCTTTGCCTGAGAAAGGAGAGGACCTGGGATGTTCAGAGTGCTCATCTTTCCAAAGCAAATTAAATAAAAAAACCCCATCCTTACAGACAAGCAAATACAGGAAGGAATACCTTCTGATCTCTAGCTAACTTAACAAGAGCACATCTAGTTAATGCTTCATGAAAAACAAGTACATGCCTACTAATTTAAAGGCACGTAACACAGGCTTCCCATTGCCCCTCAGAAGGCTCCTACCTCTTTCTCACTGCCTTTCCAGAAGATTTAGGCTCCCCACACCACAACAGACTAAACGCTATTTTGGACTATTTTGCAAAATATAAAATTCATGGAAGATCCTGGACGTTAAAAGCACAATAAACAAAGATGCTTTAAGGATAACCCATTCATTCAAATATGCTTTGTAAGTCACTTCCCATTTGTTCTACACTACCTATATCCCACAGTTCCCAGTTGAGCAGAATAGGCTCCCCAGAACCCCAGGACTCCTTTCCGTGTTTTTTGAAGATGGTTGCAACAGCTTCCATTCAAAGAAAGTCCAAAAAGAACAAGGTCTCCAGGGCTTCTCAGAGATTGTAAGAGGGCGGCCTGACACCACGGATCTCTCAGTGCCCTCAGACAAAAGAAAGCAAAATTAAAAACTCCCACCCAGGTAGCATTTCCCAATCCCGCCACCGCCTCTCCTTGCTCCCAGGAGCTCAGGCACAAACTGGCTGCTTAGCCCTGCCAATCTCCTGAGAGGATTTTTCCCTCAGGATGAGGCTGAGGGACTCTAGCTTGAAGACTGCTGTCTGTCAAGGCTTACCAGGCTTCCCCAGCTCTTCCGCCCTTTGGAGCTGCTTTCCAAGCAATTTCAGCTACCAGCAAGCAACCTCTCTAAGCAAAAACTTGCATCCCTGACATCCAGCATCTGTATCTAGTTACCATTCCCAATTTCACCACTCCTTCGGCCCCTCTATTTCACGGTCACTAGGGTCAAGGCTGTCACCAATTTTCACACCTCCTGCCATTCTTCCTTGCTTCTGAATAGTGGGTCCAGCTGCACGTTCCCCCTCTTTGCCCACACGGTACCGTATCAAGGCATTATGTCTCTCATCCTCCAGAAGCCTGGATTTCTTGCACCCTGCTGTGGCACCCATCCAGTAGATGCCAGGGAGACTGCAGCTCCTGCAAGAGCTCGGGCTTGCGATCCAGAGCGTTTCTTTGATTTCTTGATTCATTCCACCTTTTCTGTGATTCTTGAGGTGCTTTAAGGGCAGCCTTGGCCGCTTTCCTCCCCACTCAATCCCATCCCAAGCCTGTCAATCCAGCCTGCAGCCTGCCTGGCATCCCGCCCTGCAGCAGCTCTGCACTCCACTTGTTCCTCACACGGAGGAGGAGGAGGAGGAGGAGGAGGAAGCGGAGAAGAAGGCACCCCATCCTCATCCTCACTGTAGAGGCTGCACCCGTGCAGGTGTCAGCCCCTCCGTGTCACTTGTCCCCAGGGACACGGTGGCCGCACGCAGAGCTCCGGCTCCTGCTGCTGTTCCCAAGGTGCCTGTGTTTGTGTCCGTGCACTCCAAGGCGGCCTCCTCCGCCGCTCGCTCCTGTGCCCTTCCTCAAACCTCTCTTGCCTCTGCCAGCTTGGTCCGTTTGTATTCCACTTCCAATCACCATTTCTTTGGTTTTATAGCATAGCACTTTATACAGCATATGCAAGTTTAACGACATTTTATGAAAAAAAGATATTTGCTCCAAAATGTTCCTTTGTTTCCTAAGGATGACACTTGTAAAATGGGCTAGTTCTTACGCTATTTTTCCCACCTTCTGGTGAACAGAAAAAAATAGCTAATGCCATTACCATTCTAAACCCATTAGCCCTTTCCACTGAGTTATACTTCATTCAAACTTTCTGTGAAACAAAAGAAAAGAAAGGAAAAAAAACCAAAAAGAAACGAAAGGAAGCCCCATGTTAAGCATGTGCTTTTGCAGCTGTGGCTGAACCAGAGCTGTCAACACGACCCTCCCTCCAATTTGTGGGAGATACCACCAGCAGTGGCCCAAATGAGCAACTGCAGCACTCATCACAGGAGAGGGTTTGAGGACTGCAGCAGGCTTGGGGAACACCTAGAACCTCCTGCTCTAAGTACAATAAGAAGCCCTACTTGCAGCATATGGTGTCAAACTGCCCTACAATGGACACAATAAGCTGGCTTGACCAACTACATCAATGAAACATCAATGCCCAGGCTACAGCACCGCCGATACCAGCGGATAACTCAGTTTCCTTGCCGAGTTCCTAGAAATTCTTTATTTTCCCATTCAAGCTAAGAACCGAACTGCTAGAAAGAGCCAATAGGACTTAATAAATGCTTTAAGCAGGAGAAATATCCCAAATTCAAAGAACTATCTTGGCCTGAGTCTCTGCTAGACAATGTGAGAAGCACAGAAGACATAATTATGGAAATACTATCTGAATCAGACTGTCAGGCAACTTCAAAAGCCTTTTGAATGAGCACTTAGGAAACCACCTAGGAAGAGCAAACAGAGCGGGAGCAAAACAATCTCCCGCCCCACTAACTACTTGATGTCCTGTTTGACTGCTACAGTAATGCACTGCTGACATCACTTGATGGACTTTGGGAAACAGCAAAATTCCACAATACAGGATGTAGTCGACTCTACAAACCCCACAACAGAGAGAATATCTCAATCAATCTTGCTCATTCTTATAAACTAGCTAAGCAAGAAAAACAAATCTAAAAGAAAATAGTCTCAATTCAGAAACATCTTCAATGAAATCTCAGTTGAAAAGATCATTCTGAGATAACCTAACATTACAGGATGCAATTAAGATAAGTACCAGGAAGTGGTTCAAAACCAAGAAAGTGATACAGGTGGTACAAATTCTAGGCTATCATTCTTATGTGTGTTGAAAAGGTACTGCAAACACACAACATAAGAGTAATTAAGTATTTATTACTAATAAGAGAAGAAAATACAGTATGTGCAAAAACTGATGCTAAAACTACTAATACAATTACTAAAACCCAAGCAGGTCTTATTCGAGGTCTGCTTCTAGAATAGGTCAATAAAAGGCCCTGAGATAACAAGCATCTATTTAAAAATTTGAACACAACAGCCTTACCTGGAAATGCACCACGCCCCAAAATGTTCACTGCATTATAGCAAAACCTGCTCTTTGCTCTGCCTTTCTTTCCTCTCAACACTGGCTACAATTTCTTTCTGCACCCCTGTAAGTACTTATGTACAAGAGGATACCACGTGGAGCCTTGCAGAAGTTTACAGGGGCTTGTATCTGAGCCTAGCCCAAGCCAAAGCTGTCAGAGGACCTAAGCCACAGTTTCACAGAAAGGCTGAGGCTGGAAGGGACCTCTGAAGTCCATCTAGTCCTCACCAGATGCAGGGCCCTGCACTTCCCTTGGTTGAACTCCACGCAGTTTCCTTCTGCCCACCTCTCCGGTCTGTCAAGTTGTCTCTGAAGGGCAGCACAGCCCTGTGGTGCATGAGCCCCCCTTCCCAGGCTGGGATCGTGAGCAAACTTGCCGAGCGTGCGTGGGGTCCCTTCATCCGCATGGCTCAGGAACAAGCTGGATCCACGGGCCCCAGCATTGACTCCTGGGGGACACTGTCCCTGCAGACCTCCAGCTTCAGCTTGTGCCACTCACGTGGCTCTCCTGCTCAATGCAAAGGACAGAACAGACCCTAACTGGGGGTTAAGTTGTACAACAGGGTGCATGTCCCACTGCAGGCAGGGAGCCCGTGGGCTAGGGGAACTGCATAGATCTCATTTTTCTCTCCCTTGTAAGAAGTAGAGCAAAAACAAAAATCAAAAACAAACAAAATCACTCCCCACTTACCAGTTTTCTACACCCAGTTCGTCAAATGCCACCTAACTAGTTCACTCCCTTCTTCTTTGTATCTATTTGTTGCCAACCATGAAGCATCTAGAAGCTTTGCTAAAGTTGGAAGCAATGGCAATAGAAGGCTAAACATCAAGAGGCAACATCAAGAGGCAATACATTGCCCACCCAGAGCTAATGGCAAATGTAGAAGTAACAACAACAACAACCAAGAGCTAGGGAAGCGGGGAGAAGGGAGAGAAGAGGAGGAAAAACAGCAGGTACCATCCCCAGCAACACTTGTTGCCACAAGAAGGCCTTGCACGCCCCAGGGACCCATCCCTGCATGTGCTCCGTGCCAGAGTGATGCTTCTGCACAAGGGGCAGCTGGAGCAGCTCTACAAACGCAGCTTCTTTTCCCTGAGTCCCACCTCACGCCCAATCGAAGCTCTGTTTTTCCCTACCTCTCGCATTTTTCTTTCTTCTCTCTTTTTAGGTGCATAGTCTCTGCTTGTGAGCACATACAGACACACTAAGCAAGAAAGCAGAATGTTTATTGCTAGGCTGTATATTGTATGTTAGGGTAGAATGACAGGTCTCTCTTTATTCTAAATCCCTATTTTATTTGGGCACATTTCTCCATTTATGAAAAATATATATATGTTTTTAATTATTTTCTGTCGTGGTTCCCAGAGGCCTCTGAGCATGGGCACTTATAAATAAAAGCTTATTACTGTTTCTTATTTTGTCCTTGAGGAGGGAAACAAAAGGCAGAGCAAAACAAAACATGAAACTAAACACAACAGCAATTTAAAAAAAAAAAAAAAAAAAGGAGTTTTTCATAAATATGTTGCATCTCTAGGAGGGAAACAAAATCCCTCTTCCCTAGTCAACTCTGTTTGTTTCTCCGAGCTGCTGGCCTGCAACGTGCTCCTATGCACACATACCGGGAGCGCTTTGAGGCTCCCTGCTCTGCTTTCTTACAGTCAGACAATCACGGAATGCTTAAGGTTGGAAGGGACCTCCAGAGGTCACCTAGTCCAACCCCATGATGCCAATGAAGGGAGCACTGAGCAAGCTCCAAGGCGTTGATCCGGGGCTTTGGAAGAGGCCGCCTGGCTCCGAGCCCCGGCCTCTCAAGCCCAAAGGAGCAGCAGCAGCGGTGGTCGCCTGCCCGTGCCAGGCAGCACAGCCCAAAGAAGGAAAGATGGGAAGAAGGACTACCCAGAGGGCAGCCAGAAAGGTTCTCAAAGGTGTATGGCACAGCCCCGGACTGCTCCAGACAGGAGAGTCCTGGGAAGCAGGCAAAAGCTTTGCCTAAACACTCACGTGCACCCAAGAGTCCTCACACTCTGATACCGTTCATACGGGTCTTGTCATCTGAGTTATCCAAAATTTAAATCTTCCCTTTGACTTTAAGCTGCCTTTTTTTCCCCCCACTTTAGGAAAAAAATAAGCCACCTGCTGCTGCTTCTGTTTTAGCCAGCAATTCAGGAATCACAGAACCAGAAGAGGAGCAGCTCAGGTGGATCCAATTTCCATTTGCTCTCAGAGAGAAGCTACTTGAATTACTAGTGAGTATCTAATGTGAAGCACACAAGAAAGCTCAGCCTACCTTCAGCATGCTTGATTTCCTTCACTGGCACTATAGGTGTAAAGGCAGGGGAGAAACCCGCTGTGCCAGAGATTATATTCTTCTGTTTCACAGAGGAGAGAACAGAGCTAAGAATCCTACAGATTAAAGGCCAAGGTGTGGAAAGGCAGTTCCCCTTCCCCTCACCTGACTACTGCTGCCCTTGGAATCAATTCAGAACTGAAAACAGTTTTTGAGAGCAACATGCAAGACAAACATGACGAAGGGAAGAGACTGCAAGGCAACCCTAATGCCACCACATGGATTTGTATGGCTTATTAATAAATATTGCTCCTCAGCACACATAAACTACATAGATGGCCATGGACTTGGACTTTCAAAAATGAGCTTGATCTATTAGCTACACAGATTGATACACAAGTATTCTGCAGCAACACGAAAACAAATTAAAGTGTGTGCCAAGGGGGAAGTGACCATACAATAAAACCAACCGCCCTATCAGGATGTGTTTTACTTTAGAGTTGAAGACACTAAAGAAAAAAGGAAAAAAAAATCCAAAACCCAATAAATTCCCTTCCTCCTTCCCCCCAATCTGCTGCGCATTAAGCCCCAAATAAAACATGCTCCTGACTTGTGCCTCCAACTCACCTTGTGCAAGTCACGACAGGAATATAAGTGCAAACAGAAATGCCACATTTCACTTACTATGAAACGTGTTACAGAGCGAGCTATTTGGTAACAAATTTCAATTCTTGAGATGTTAGTTTTACTCTGGGGTGTGTGGGAAGCTCTCCTTGCAGGATTTTTTTCCCCCCCGCAAGTTAGGGAAGTTGTTTCAATACCTGGAGTTAAAATTTGTGCCTCCAAAACAGGCACGTACAGCTAGAAATAGTCACATAATGATGCTACCCATTCAAACAAATAATTGTTATATTGAGCGTGACTAATTCTGTAGTGGTTTTATTATAAGAATAATAAATTATGTGCCTACATTCTTATGTATGCACATTATTATAGATTGCTTGAATTTCACCAGTGCAATTTATAATTTTATATTCTAAGAACACTCATCAATTTTCTCTTTATTAAACAACCACTCAGATGCTGATGACAATACAGATGTTTTACTTTGGCTTCAATAATCTTTTGACCATTGCATTAAATCAAGCGCTATTGAATTACGTCCCACAAGGATGTTCTAATAACAACACCAACTGGTAAAAGAAAAATGTGCTAACTGATTATAAAATTATAAAGCAATTTGTCAGCAAGATCTGCACTATCGCTAAACCCACGGGGAGTCCTGATGAGTTCACAGGAACATGCGCACAGAAAGAGCAGCGTAAGGACTGCACTGCAGCCTAGCTCTAAGGAATACATGCACGACAGGAGGCAAAAAGCAGGAGATAAATGAACAGTAGGGAGAACTCAATGTGTCTAAATTAGATGCCCACAGTTTTAGCACAGGACCAGTCTCCCACCACCATCACCTTTTTCTCTACCGAGCACAGAGGGCCCTCTGGGAGATGAACACACTCCCTTCTCTGCACTTACCACCTAATGGACCACGATGACCCAACGTTTTTGGGCAGCATGAGGCAACATATGACATTACCCAACAGAAATGGGAATTAACAACGTACTTTTCATGGTCCCATCCTCCTCTTCATCATCATCGCTGTTTATCACCATGGTCCCCAAGTCCGACTCCAACATAGTGCTGCTGTGCTCAATCATTGTCTGAGCACCTTCGCTCATGGTGCTCGTGGCCCTCATGGTGCCAGCGCTCTCTGAGCTGGTCTTCACCATCGTGTGAGAGTCCAGCTCATCTTCATCCTATAAAAAAAAAAAATAATTATGAGAACTTAGCAAAACATTTTAAGGAACAAAGCTATGACACAAACATTTAAATGTTTATGCATTAACTTTGCATCTTTACGTGACCTAGTTGTACTGCTGACTTCCAGGCTTTCATCAGTAAAATATCCAGATATTGACAGAAATGCAAACATATGTAAGTGTTCTTCTCTCTTACACAGGCATAGTAGCTTTACCAGAAAAGCAGCCCTTTTTCTCCCCACTCCACTCACAGCACAAGAGCAAGCCACACATCTGCTCTGTGCTGGCCCTGAGCTTCCCATGTCCCACTGACCCGCCATGCCTAGGAGAGATCCAAAGCCAGAACCACGCTGCACATGGAGTAACATGGCTCTCTCGTAATGGACCATCTTCGAGCACTTGTCACGGTCACCCTTGGCAGACGACGGCCAGTATCTTGCACATCAGATAAAATGCAGAAATCAGATCACAGAAGCCGACAAAATTCAGGCATTAGAAGAATCCTCTGCAATAGTTTTGAAAGTCTACCTCAAAATAAAATTAGTTAATTTTGGTTTTTAAGTCTTTTGCTTTAAAACTCTCTGTCAGAAGGCCGAGGAAAGAGCCCTTACTGATACTGTGGGGAAAAATCTGTGGAGCAGAAGTCGCCCGCGCTAGGAAAGGCGGGAGCCAGTTTCACAGGGAGAACAATAGAGCCTGGAATCAGCGACAGCTGCGTACCATGAATGTAGGGAGCACTTTATGAATTAGCATCCAGTTTAATCCAGTTTATGGATTCCACATGGAACAGTCGAAAACATTAGTAAATCCTACTCTTTGCTGGAGTCAGATTTATAGTAGTTGTACAACATCACAACAACTGGAGGAAGAGCACCAGGTATTCTACACATTTTCTACCTGGGTAAAATCAATTCACAAAAATCTTCCTTGTTTATAAAAGGACTAAGACCCACCAGTGCAGACACTCAGTTTCACATGTTTGCATTTTAAATACAAATCCTGTCACATATAAAGTGCTTAGATGGGGCTGGCAAAGGAGAGTTAGCCAAGCAGCATTTCCCTGCCACGAGGCAACGGGACCTGTGTGCAGATACAGCGAAGGGCACCCCTGAGGAGCAAGATGTTCCAACCAGCAGCTCAGCTTGAAGAGCCATGGCAAAACCGCCTGTCTATTATTTGCTAACTAGAATCACAAGCCAGGTGCTATATGTAACACTAAGATCCCATTTACCCACTACATTTCCCTTATCTTTCAAAATCTTTATATTGTTTTACAATTTTCCTGTTTTTATCTACAAGAGAGACCTGTCAGCAGCAGGGGGAGGACCTACAGGTCTGGCGCTTTGTTTCTTAGAGAACTGATTCCTTTCCTCCTAATCTGACAAAGCCTGATTTTTTTTTTTCTCTCTAATTTTCTAATTTCCTAATCCATGCTTGATTGCAAGAACAAGCCACACAGCATGAGCGCCCACTGCACCAAGGCTGCAGGAAGTCCAGGTAAGGACCTGGGGGCAGCAACATCAACCCACCAGCTCCTGGACCACCAGCCAGGGCACGGGAGCAGAGCTGGGCTCCACGCGGGCAGCGTGGCTAACGTCCACAAAACATAATGCTCTTGCACTGACTTGTACAGATCACACAACATAACGTTCTTGCATTCACGTACAGACCTAACTTTGTGCTTGCCATTTCAGACACCAAACGAATCATTCCCCATTTACAACCCGCAACAATATAAAAGCCTCTCACTTGCTTTCTTCCTGATTTTTGTCTTGAGCTGCACTACAGAAAGTATATGTAATATTTACCCTGAAAAAGAACGATACTCGCAAAGATTCAGTGCTGCAGCTGTAAACGACTGCTAAAGGCTGTGCTAGGATATCACTAAGACATTTTAGTTGTGCTCCTCCTGGTGGCAAGGCGAGACTTTTTCTTTACTTTTTTCCCCCCCCTTAACATTCTTGCTCCTACTGTTTTGCACAAGTTTGCCCCTTTTTGACAAGGGTACTTGAAAAGTGAAGTCTTTTCACCTAGACCTGCCCTTCCACGTTGTATTTAAAGGGTGTGAGAGCCATTCAGCAGTTACCTAGCACTGCCACACAACACAAAGCTACCAAGTGCTGCGATTTCTACCAAACTCTTCAAGCCAAGTTCCTCTAACAGATAGACAACTCTGAGTTTCAGACCCAGTAACGTCTGATTTATTAATCTGACTGCTACTAATATCTCTATGTTGTACATAAAGTCCTAAACTTACGAGGACTGAAATCAGAGATGATATAAAAGTTCGGGAAAACTTTTAGAGCTATTACAAAAGTGAACATGAAAAAGTAATAACTTTACCCATATGAACCAACATGAAATGGAATCATTAAAAGCCATTTCAATATCTTCCAAATCATTTAGACCATGGGTATATTTTAGATCATGTTCCAAATCTATATGTGGATTTTTCCAAGGTACAGCCCAAGGATCTTTATTTTGCTGCCATTAGTGGCACATGGAGCGACTGTTACACAGCACCTAGGAGGCCATCGGTCACAAAATAAGGGACACAGTGGCTACACCAAAGTGGGAAGCACCCAATACTGTTAACAAGTGGCATTTCCCTAGGTCAGGAACGATGCATTGGGAGACAGTAACATGAAGGGTTTTTGTGGCTATGTATACTGTAAAAAATATTGTTTTTGTGGAATAAACAGGCTACGTGCTTTCAGGAGCATCGCTGCAGTATTTTTCTCAAACATGAGATCTGGCTGGTAAGCCAGGAGACAACCCTGAATGTGAACAAATCATTTAGATCAACTGGAATTTTTTTATGAAGTTATATAAGTGCATGTTTATACAACAAATGAATGCCATTCCTCAGTACAAATTATGATTTGAACTTTACCGTTCATAAATATTTTTGTAGAACTTCTGATCTGCTATTAAAAAAATGTAAACTCCCTGATTAAATAAAAACAAACACAATATCAATTTTAGCCAGGAAAAAAACTATAAGGTAGAACAGCCCAAGTGTCATGTTCCCATATTGTTTATGCAAACAGATCCAGAAATCAAGCAACGAGAACAGCACCGTGCTGCTGCCATTCTCTTGTGCAGGGCAATAAGCAGCAAATTTGTATCTGTCTGGGGTTCCTTGGCATATGGAGAGGCTGGGTGGTGAGCGAGGGGAAATGCGGGCACGAGAACCCAGGCGATATCCCATGATCCTGGATGACTAACGCTCGGGATCTCCGTGTCTACCAAAGGCAAGACAGAAAGACATGACTGTCAAACCAGTCCTTCAAGTATGAAAATGTATTCGGGGAGAGAGCAGGTTCAAAAAGACTTCTGTGGAAAATGTGCTAGACTTTGCAATATGCTCGTTATGTCAAGGATAGCATCGCTGCAGATTAAAACACAGCTTTTTTACAGCTTTTTCTTGCATATGATACGTAAGCTACATGACATGCCACCAAAGGAGATGTAGCAGTACAGATTTAAGGATTTTTATGCTGCATTTTTTAATTTTTGAGGAATAAAAGTGAAGATGAACGAAGGGGCAGCCAAGGCAGGCGGGCTGCGAGCGCAGCCGTTCGCACAGAGCCCCGCTGGAGGGCACCAAAGACAGAGCCAGGCAGGCGGCAGCCAGGCCGGCAGCTGTATTTTCAGCCGACGTACGATGCTGCACCGCTTTAACCTTCCTGTCCTGCACTCCTAGCTCTAAACTGCCGTGGGCTTTAGCAACTGCTCCTCAGGAGTCATTTATGCCCCTTGGTTATTTTGGCTGATCGGGCTGATCTTCACTGAGTTCTTGCCCACCGTAAGGGCTGCTGCAGTCGGTCAGGCTTCATTAGCGCTCTTTACATTAGAGGGAAAATGCTAGGAAAACACATAGTTTTAGCACTGTATTTGTCATTATATATATATATATATACACGCATATATATATAGAGACACATATATATGTATATAATATATATATAAATTAATATCCTTGAGAAAAATCAATGCTTGGTGGATCAGTTTTTAAATAGAGAATACCTTAAATGACTCACTAAGTCCCTTAAAACCATTGACATAAGTATTAAAAAAAATTACACCAATTAAATATTAAAAAAATACAAAGAAATATTACCACCAATTAGCTAAATCTCAAGAGTCAAAAGCCAGCTCCTCATAATTAACCCACTATTACTCAGAGGAACTGTGTGAATTAATTCTTAATTCTGTGTGAATTAAGAGGCATAAAGACAGAGAGCTGTCGATCCCACATTCCTAAGGGAAACAAGAGGGGTCACTGAAGCAGTGATGACTTGTTTGAATGCTCTATAATAATGAAGCAATCCTCCCATAACAGAGGCAGCTGAATGCAAAAGAAAACCTACAGAGAGAGCTGCTTGTTGGCTATTCGCTTAAAGATCCCCAGAAATAAATATTTAGACATGTTTCTTGAGAGCTGCCAGGCAACGGGTTCCTTTACATTCCCATAATACAGCTGCCCAAGCTCAGAATGAAATTCTCATCACACTTCAAAAAATGCACAAGAGAAGAGCTGGGCCGTGTTTAGCAATGCTTAAACTAACATTTAAACTTTGATATTGGGATTAACCTCCCATAGAATACACCACTTGCAATCTTTGCTTAATTAAAAAAATCTGTACAATTACTTCAGCACCTATCAAAACATGTCAGTTTGTCAAAGTGTATTCTCATCACACGAGCAGCTCTCATAACAGGCATAAAATCAATTTGGAGTGCACTATTTATAGTGACATTATGTATCTCTCTGCAATACAGATATAAAGACAGTATTTAACACAGCCATTTAGCTACAGGCAGAGAATGAAGTTTTGAGGAGCAAGAGATGTTTATATTTTACTACTGAAAATTTCTGGTGCTGTAAAGTGATTACAAAGTGGTAAAAATGACAGCTATAAATCAGTTTTAGGGATATGATTCCTCCTCACCTGAGGAAAACCAGATTGATTAGGCCTCAGAATGAAGAATGTAACTAGGAAATATTTGTATGTGGTTTAATTCTTGGAACAAAAATAATAAACAAAAATAATAAACAAAAATAATAAACAAAAATAATAAACAAAAATAATAAACAAAAATAATAAACAAAAATAATAAACANAACAAAAATAATAAACAAAAATAATAAACAAAAATAATAAACAAAAATAATAAACAAAAATAATAAACAAAAATAATAAACAAAAATAATAAACACACACTACTTCCCATTCCAGTTGTCACTGCATGAGTCCCTTATACTCCAGTGCCATGACAGGATCTATACAACTCTAAATGACTGCTTAAAAACACAGAAAGAAAACTCACTGTATTTTGTGGGGGTTTTTCCTTGTTACAGTGATATTTCAGACATTAATACAATTTATTAATTCTAATAACCAACAGAATTGATGGCTATTGAAGATGAAATGCAATCCCTCCATGGAATCCTACCCAAAGCAGTTTTGGAAGTACCGAGTAACATGAAAATCACACTTTTCCGAGTACATCATACAAAAGTGCTTCAACTTCCATATTATCCAATATCAGTACGAATATATAGACACACATAACACTAGAAGTATTAACAATTCATGTTAAGTCTGTTTTCCCAGCACAGGAACCTTATACTTAAACTTCACACCTTTCTTCCTGAAGCGTCCCAGAGCGGCACGTATGCAACTGCTCAGACTTCACAGAGGAAACTCTTCAGGTTTTAGATGAATGAATGGGAGCCACAGACAGATTAACTCAAACTACTCTCTTTCAAGGGTATACAAGCCCTGTTCTCTGCCTGGGAGACAACTTCATTGTTAAGAGGTTGCCTGCTTCACACCAACACCTGCTTCCCTTCTAGGTGTTATTTGAACACGTTCATCTCTGGGCCTTGGAAATGCTGCTGCTCTGCTAAGGTATTAGGTACTAGCTGGTTATAACCTCCCAACCCAACAGAGACACTAATGACATACACAACCTGGCAACATCCAACACTTCAAAATATGAAGAAACACCCATATATCACTGTTACCACACAAGTTATCTCAAGGGATGATGGCAATGCTTCCCAGCGGAGCAGGCCCTCTCGCAGGCTGGCTCATCCCAAACCACTCCCCTTGGACCAGCACATTCAGGGAGTCGCACACAGGGCACCAGCAGCTTCCCACAGGAAGAGGGAGTGACCAGTGGTGGCTCCCACTCCCACGGTCATCCCAGACCGCCCACTTCACCCCCTACGATTCCCTAAATAAGCAGCCACTCACATTAACCTGTTTGACCTTTTCTGGGAGGGGATTCAGGCTCAATTAGAGCTATTAAAAAAAAATCTCATTTCTTGCCTTTCTTGCCATGTCAATAACAAACGTTAAAAATAACCAAAACAGACCATTTTTTGGTCTAGAAATTAAGCATTATTTCAAAAAATAAAATATTGAAATTGAAAAATAAAAATATTTTTAATAGAAAAATGATTTTTTTTCCAAAATTTTTAGACCTGGTTTCCTTTAGAAACTTGTCAATCCATTCACCAGTTTCTGCATATTATGTTTCTTTAAAAAAATCTGTGCTTTCCAATATTTCACTTTATTCTGGCCTCACACTGTTCAGGAGTCTCCCAGTCCTTTTCAGTCTGGCTCTTTAAAGTTTCAGACACACAGTACAGGAGACTTCTCCAACTAAAGACAAATATCTCTAACAACGTCTTACTGTTCAGCACTACTTCCCAGTTTGGCAGTTTTGTGCTTTTAAGTGTTCACAGGATCACAAGTGATCTTTATTTATGAAGAGGGCAACACTGTAGTTTCATCTCAAAAATGAAACTGTACTTTCTTACAATGATTTACTGCAGTGAAATTTGGTGAAAAGATATGGGAAATCTGTATCACAACTGAACAATTGATAAAAACAGTTCTGTACAAGATTAATTACACATTATTACAATAAGACAGTGACTCACTTGTCACTGCTAAGCACAGAGATTCTGTTTGACAAACTAGATCCGTCAAAAATTAGTAAACTCCCTACACCCATCTGTATTCTTATTAACACTCGCTCTGTAACTTAAATGTTAAAATATTAAGACCATAGGAAAACTTAAGAGAATTAAACAGGTACGCACCTCTAAACAGCATTAAAAAGAAACAAAAAGAATAAACCAAATCTTTGATAGATAAGAACGGGGAAAAAAAAATACCAAGAGATGAGGTAAAAGACATAACTTCTTCAAAAGCTGAGTTATTCAATACAAACCTTGCAGCAAAACATCTGGACCTACTAACATGAGTTATCCTCTCATTACAAGAGGATTAAAAACATTACAAATGTCATTACAAGACATTTCTGTAATAGATGGTGGCTTACATTCTTAAGCTGAGGACTTAAGTGAACAAAAAAAGGCACAAAAACCCTTCAGCTTAATTAGCCCTCCAGGAATAATGAAATTTTTTTCTCCATCATCAGGAAGAAGTCATATAACTAGGGATATAACTAGGGCTACAAAGATGATCGAGGCCTGGAACATCTGCCCTGTGAGCAAAGGCTGAGGGAGCTGGGCCTGTTCAGTCTGGAGAAGGCTGAGGGGGGACCTGATCAGTGTCTATAAATACCTCAAGGGAGGCAGTGAGGAGGAGGGGTCTGGCCTCTTTTCAGTGGTGGCCAGCGATAGGACTAGAGAAAACAGCCACAAACTGAAGCACCAAAAGTTCCACAGGAACTTAAGGAAACACTTCTTGACAGTGAGGGTGACAGAGCCCTGGCAGAGGCTGCCCAGAGAGGTTGTGGAGTCTCCTTCTTTGGAGATCTTCCAAACCCGCTTGGATGCAGCCCTGTGCCACGTGCTCTAGGTGACCCTGCGTGAGCAGGGGGGTTGGACTAGATGACCTCTGAGGTCCCTTCCAACCTTAAGCATTCTATGATTCTATGAACTATCACAACTGCCTTTCCACTTCTCCCGTGGTGCTACATACATCCCTTTCACACATTCTGCTTACGAGTGTTTTCTTATCATCTTGGCACATGGGTCTTTCCCTGGATCCAGGGCTTTCAAGGTCCAACAGAAGATGACTTATCCTTGCCCACTCCTGACGCTTGTGACATGGGCTTTTTTTTTTTTTTTTTTAAACAAAAAAAAGATTCATTTTCTATACTATGAACTACACAGGCCTTTGCTGAGGAGCTGCACAATTAGTGCATTACAGTGACATTACCATGGTGTTACTGAAACACTGCCTCCAGCTACATTCACTCCTTTGAGTTCCTGTAACTTTAATGAATTTGACCGAGGCCTGTTGGTGATATGCTGAGCTTACTGCTAGATGTTTCTCATAGCTCCTTCACTTACTCCTGCACTAAGTTTCCACATCCCTCTACTCTTTTCTCAGCTCCTGTGTTACTATTGCCAGGCCCTCTGCAAAAATCACTGCTATTTCCCTTTAAATCTGCTCTACATTGTGATTTTGAAAAATATTAAAAAAGGTATATAGCAAGGTATGCTATATGCCAGCACTTCCCATACCCAGCTAATCCTACTGCTGTCTGTGCCTCGCTGCCATCCACGCTGCTTCTTTCCCTTTTGTTCAAAACCAATTTCTTTCAGCTAACTTCCAGTTTTGGGTTTGTACCTGCTCATGCACTGATGTACGACCACAGACCCTAGAGATCATAATAATACAAGCAAAAAGTAATAGACTTAAGTAATAAAGCATAACATTTCCACTAGCTATAAAATGACTGCAATTCCTTTCAATCAACAAGTTCCATTACTCTCTCAGCTCTGATATTCTCAGATATTTCTGTTATTTTAGAATCTGAGGCTTCAATCTTCTTATCAGTAATAAAATCCAAAGTGTCTCTGCCTTTGTTTGTTTGTTTTTAAACTAACTCAGCCACACAAGTAAACAGACTCTTACACAAGTACACAAATAACCAGTTCTGGCCTAGACCCTGTATTTGAGGCTCTCATACTAAATTGTCTAGAAATTATCTGCATTTGAGGAGTCTTCATTTCTGATTTTTGTATCCACTTAAGAAGCACGAAAAGCTGCTAAAAGCCTCATCTGTGGGAGCAGCCAGGGGCTGGGTCCTGCTCTAGCGCACAGCATGCGAGCTGCAGCACCCATGGCACCAGCCTCACTTAGTCTCTGCCTGGTCACCTCATTCCTCACCTGAAGCTCACACTGTGCAGTTAAGTGTCATACTAATTGCAGGCTCACCCAGGAAAATCCCAAACATTTGAGGTCTGTAATTTAGAAAGCAAAGTATGATAGCAGAAGACATTAAGTTCTGAGATGTAATATAAATCAGTCTTTTCAGAGGTCAAATACTCAATATATTAAGTAACAAACATCAATTCTGTATGTCATCACACATCTCCACAAAGTAGCACTTCCTAATGCTTAAAAAAAAAAACCCTCCTTGCTTATTTTATTGCCAAATACAAAAATGTTATCAAGGGTGAGCTAATTTTATAAACAATCAATACTCTTAGAACACAGAATCATCCTACAAACCAAAGGCTATCTGATGGGATCCTAAACACCCTATAGTGTTTGCCTAGAAGCTACTCCTGAATGTATTAGATGATCCACCCAACAGAAACTCTATAATTTGAGACGTGGCACTCACTGCATTGTGGCACTGCTCTTTGGTGCTTGCCAAAGCTGCAGGATTTCTACCAACACGCCCCCTTGGCTGAAAGCCCTTAGCTCTGCTGGCGCGCGTGGCAGCTCGCTGCTGAGAGACACACACTGCTGCACTGCACAGGGCAGCACTAACATAAAGCACTGAGAGTGACAGCACTAAAGACAACTGATCCAGTTCTAACACTCCTGAACAAACACAAATATAACTTATGTACCAGACGACCTCATCCCCCTCAAGCATGTGCTAATGCCATCTGAGGAATCAGTTGCTGTCACCATTTTCACTTTTTTGTACACAAAACTTGAGCCAAATGACATTTTAATGACTACTTATCATGCTTCATGAATAACAATTCCACATATTTGACTTTTTAATAAGAGTAAGTGGTCTGAACTCCTGAAAAGGAGACCATTTTAAGTTCATATGAGAAAATGGGAACCTAACAGTAAAATTTGGCAGTCTTTTAGTTATACAAACTAACACTAAAAAAAGACATTTTTCTTTCTCCCATTCTAAAAAAAGTTCTGACTAGGCATTTCATGCAAATGGCTAATGCTACATCAGTATCAGAAGTATTTTTCTCAGTGTAAGACAGCACTCAGACTTTATAGGCTGAAGAATATATAGGAATAGTGAAAGTATTTGTCAATCTGAGTGCAGAAAGTAGGAAAAAAACAGTAGCTAATCTACACAACACAGATATTCCTAGGCAAAAGGTACACACCGAATTTTCTTCCTCCTCTTCCAGTTCTCTCTGCTGTTCTTCATGTCGCTTTGCTTTTATTTCCATAGCTTCAGTGATCAAGTCCCTTAAGATTGAAACTGGCTTGGCATTCTTAATAAATGTATGCTAGAAAACAGGATCATGGAGTAATATAACATCATTCCATTAGATACTCTTCAAATATAATATAATTACAAGTCACACGTGTTAAAAATAACATACCATTCAACATCAGATTTCAGTGGTAAGTAGTATTTCACATCACACAATAATTAAAATCCACACTAACACAACACGTGATATCTTTCAGCTGCTTTCTAACTAAGGTCGTATTGTTTTATTTAGCTGGGTTTTTAAACAGCAAGCCATGGGAAAATGTAAGCATATAACACAGCCACTTTATAGTTAAGGATATAACTGTCCAAAGGAAATGTACATTAAGTAGTAAATAAATAAGTGGTGATTGTCTGACATAGAAAAGCAAACTTTTTCAGATACTCAGTTACAGCAGTTAATTAATCTTAACAAGCTGACAGCATAAATTAGTGGCTGTAAGCAGAGCAACTATGGCTGTTGCTTACTTCAACAAACCTGCACTTTAATATGTCATAAAACATTTCATCTACAACGCCAAAATGTGGAACAGGCAAAAGAAAATACACTACTTTAGCAGGAAGATTAATTTTAATTCAAAACCATTAAAATGTCACTCCCTCCTTTAAAGCAACATGTACACAATGCAATTTACATTCAGCTCTAGTAAACACTTGTCAAAGATTTGGATTTTTGAGTCCTTGTAAGAAAAAACATTATCAAGGCAAAATGCACTTTGGAGTCTCAGAATTGTATTACTATTAAAAAAAAAAAAAAAAAAACAGTTCTGCAAAGAAAAGGCTTGAGCAAGTCTAGTTGACACCTAGACATCTAGGCCTGTCTTCTCCCCTACCCCTTAAACTAGTCCCCTTCCTCTTCTCCACAATATTCGCCATCAGGAAGTACTTGAATTTCCAGGCATATCCATAGCAATTCCAGTTCCATCAAACACCCTCCAATTTCAACCGATGGGAAGGCAATAGGTAGGTACACTGGACAAATGATGGTTTTCTGGTCAGGAGGTGTGAGGGAAAAAGCACACTGACCATTTTCCTAATGGTGTGCATTAATGGAATTCTTTTCTATCCCTCAGTCTTAAAGTAACTATAGGGACTTCAAATCTTTAAGGCCTCAGATACTGATTCACTCATCATATTCAAATTTAAAATTTGAAATTTGTACCGTCCTTCCACTCTATATCTGATGAGTTCATGGTGTGTAAAATAATTCCTACTATGACCCATGAATTTTGGGACTTACTTACTGGAAACTACTTCCAAAAATTTTGATGGTCTTCTTGTACACGACTTAAGTCGTGTACAAGGATATCTTAAGGATATTTCTACCTAGAGATAACATAGGCCAAAACAAAGCAACAAATTCAAATGCTGACCTGGAGAAGCTGTGTCGCTGTAGCTCTCTGTTCAGGATTTTTCACTAAACACTTCTTCACAAAATCTGTGAATTCATCAGACCAGAGCTCTGGCTTCCTGAATGTCGGAGGGGGATTTGTAGGAATCATAAAAATAGCCTAGTAGAAATAAATAAGTTAATTAAAAACAAACAAAAAATACAACAATAGTAAGTTTAGACAAAAAGAAAGTCATCATAGTACTGCAGCCAAGTAAGTAACTGCTTCATTCACTTTTTTTTTTAATCAAGTTAAGAATCTGGAAGACAAATTTTAAAATAGTCTAGGATTTCCACGAAGATTGAGATTCAGGAAGTTAATCCATCTGCTACTAATATTCCTACTTCCTATTAGATTTCCTCTATTTAAACTGTACCCCATTGAGCACATCACTCTTTATTTTATCTATTACTGTTTATCAGTCTCAAGAGATGATTTGGTTCTTTTGGAAATTCGTAACAGAAATAATGGCACCGCTTGTTCAAATAGATACGTATCAAAATGCTGCTATGAAAAGCCAAGTTCACCTTCTCATCTCAATTTCATTTAATGCTATAAAAGAAATACTAAGGAAAACTAGTTGGAGTATTTGCCTTCATAGTCACAATTGTTTAGCTGTAATTTTAAAAACATGATTTTGCTAATACAATTTAAAATCAATGTTAAAAGACAGAAAGCAGTAGAAGAAGACTGCAAAAACAATCTAACAGCTTTGCTTTCCTGCAATAAGGGTTTACTTGAAACTGAAAAGGCAGCCTTTACCTCTCTACATAAAGTTATAGGCTGCTGGAACCCTAAGCAGACAAATTCTACAATGTGGAGGAAAATTCATACTATCTGTAAGAAAACAAAAGTCTTGTCCTACTTAAGGCTATATAAATTGTGCTATTTGTTTTATGAATTCCACCAGAATCTCTTCTGATTGTAAATATTTACATTTGTAGCAAAAAATATATTCAAAAAAGCAATGCACTTTTAAAAGGTCGCTGTAAAAGAAATAGGACAACTTTTAAATTGTGACCTTCCATATGCAAACACAGACATTATCACTTCTTGCGACTCACAAATGAAAGCAACACTATTCAGAACTAGCTCTACTGACTGAAGTAATACATTATTCTATTCTTCTAAAACCCCGTTCAGTTCTCCTACAGGAAGCAGAAGTTATTTAAGCATAATAGAGTTTGTTTCTTTCTACATATACAAAATACTGCTATATCATGAACATAGTTTACATAACAGAGATGTGAGAAGCTTCAGTCTGTATTTCAAACATAGAAAAGGTGACAGACTTAAGATTTGACCTATAATTTCTTAATATGTTTGCCTGGCCTTGAAAGCCAGTTTGCCTTGTTCAAGCCACCAATTCTAGAACTCATTTCAGATGAAGAAAGGCAGAACCCGTGCTGAGCAATGCAAGGCCTTTTTATCGTAACTCTCAATTTGAAAGTTATTTTGGCATTAGACAATTCAAATGCTTAAGCATTTACAGAACACCTTTACCTAACACAAAGCTTTCAGGAACGAATCTGCACATTTGTCTATAAATTATGATGCATGTTGCAGTAGCTTTCTCTCTTCAGGGAGCAGCCCTGCCAGAGCAGTATGTGAACTCAGGTAGCAAAAGCAGCTCTGCCGTCACCCGTAGTAAGTCATTTGCAGCACAGGTTTAACTGGCAGTACAGTTTATAGCACTGCTTCTGCTAGAAAGCAGTGAATTCAACCATTTCTACCCTTTAAAGCAGTCATTGCTCCTGAACTTTGGACTGATGGTTTTTAATCTCATCACTAGACAGCCTTAAACTCTATAGATCAGCTCTGCAGTAGCTACACACAGGTATAACACTTAAACTAGTAACTACTGCTTAGGTAGTATCGAAAATGTCCATCTCGTACTTGACAAGCACTGACTGACATCTCAAAATAAAGACAAATCTAAGTCTAGGAGTCACATTCAGAGGAATGTCCTAGGAAAAAAATGCTTCCTTTTGAAAATTATTTTCAAAGAAGAACTACAAGAACTACAATGAAGAACTGACTTCTTTATAATCTACAATGGACAGCAAAAAGAAAGTAGGAATCAATGAATTATTCTTCTATGGCAAGAAATCGAGTTTAAGAGGCAGAGTTAGGATTCTAAATCCTCATTCATTTGTTGAAAATGCCCGCCACAAAAGAACTTCTCCTTTAACACTCAACAACTCCAGGCTTTCTAAATCCTAATACGTGATTTGTGCTGCATTACCCAGAAAGCAATTTTGGATGCATTTATTTTAAACAAGATGAGGTACAGAAACTGCTTATTCCATGTGCTTAATCCCACACAGGGACAGTGTCGCGCACCGGCTGGCGCCCTTCTCTCCGTCCCGTGTCGCTCAGGCTCACGCTCACTCCCCTCTTCCCTCCCAGCTCCCTGCTCTTGCCTTGCTTCACTCTCCGCATAAAAGTTAAGCTCCTGCAAAACACCATGATTTAGATCCTTCCAAGGAGACTGCAGAGTAATCACTGGGAAGCTATTAAGCTAGACCTAAATCTTCAGGAGCAAAAACAAAGTGCTCATCTGACAGGAATTTATGCACCATTTTTCCTTCCGTTTCTAGTCAAAACATGTCTTTTATATTCTAATAGAATTCCTTCTCACTCTAAAATAAAACTAAGAAAATTCCAATCAGAAGTAGAAAACACAAGAGACTTTTCACTTACATTGTTCTTTTATTTTACCCTGTATTTCTCCATTCCCTTTTTTCTCACTGGCTATCATTCGTACTCATTTTTGGCTTTCACTCCACTTGTAATTTTCTCTAAAATGTTCCCACTGCTTTTAGGATTAGTTCAGCTCTTCCAACAGCAGGATGGAAGACAGGACTGGCACAACCAGCCTCAGGTGATTGATGCTTAAAATACCAGCACCAAACAGCACTTGATACAGGCTACCATCCACCTGATGACACAGGCTGAACTGGTGCTAACACCCATAGGAGACAATCAGGCAAAACCATTTCTCAGACAGGGCCTTGATGTACTAAGGAGGAGAGACAGGATTTATTCTTTTTTCAACTTCAGCATCACCTTCTACATTTCCCTACCTATCTGGGACAGACTGGCAAGTCTTACTCAAGATAACACATCAAATACACACAGCCAAGGTGTTAGATCATTCAAGTCCTAATCTTCAGTTTTATCAATTCAGTCAGCCTTGGAAAGACATCTTCATGCCATGGGAAGTCAAAACTCAGACCTGAGGGCCCATGAGAGCTTATCCAATGTTTGTCTTCACCGGTTCATAATAGAGATTCCCTTTCAAGTGCCCTGGACCAGCCTTTCCAGCTCTGAATCTCATATCCACCTGGGTTGTACAGGTTCTTTCCTACCATTACTTTGAGACAACTCTAAACCATTTAGGGAAACCAGAATTCAAGGTGAGTTACAATCTACACATGACAAGTTAAAAACAAAAACAAAACACAAAAACATCATTCTCCAGGGGAGATTTCAGGTACCTCCTTCAAATTGGGCATTAAGCAATTTAACAGTTACTATTGTAACCATTGCTGATTTCCTCTGGAAACACTTACCAGCCAAGCACCGAACCATGGCTGAGCACTGCAAAGTGTACTAAGTCTCAAATAGCAGCAGAAATAACTCAGCATATAATTTTCTTTTCATTCTTCTTTAAAAGTCTATCATTTTAAATGAAGTCCAGGCTGAAAACTTTTTTTTTTTTTTTTTTTTTTTGCAAGGGTTCTTTTATGGACATTTTTATTGGCGTGAAAATGTAATCAGATGAATTAGGAAATGCCAAAAGAAAAATGAGAACCTCATATACTGCATTTGGAATTTCCTAATCGGGAAATCCTTGTAGTTCATTCGTCCTGTCAGTCAGGTTATACATCTGTGTTACTTCACACAGCCAAAGAACAGGTTAAGTAACCAACATTAAGTTGTCAGAGGGACTACATCTTTTTGTTTTCATCTCCTAGAATAATTTCCCTACTATTTAGTTTAAATAACAGTTTTACAATAAATCTTTGCAACTATTATTTAACTTTTTAACCTTATATAAGTTACATCCTGTTATTTAACTTGTTAAACTATTCTAAACTTTTTTTTTTTTTGGTATTATTT
>VZSG01000223.1:23964-58578 GCA_013398315.1 Nothoprocta pentlandii | reverse complement strand
ACCTTGAATACCATGACATTTTA
Organism: Nothoprocta pentlandii; assembly: GCA_013398315.1. Lineage (NCBI taxonomy): Eukaryota > Metazoa > Chordata > Aves > Tinamiformes > Tinamidae > Nothoprocta > Nothoprocta pentlandii. The sequence continues at coordinate 58,555 of VZSG01000223.1, read as the reverse complement.
TTAGCTTTATGAGTAAGGGATTGGCTAAAATGAGCATAGTTTGTTCTGTAAGACATACGTCAGAGCTTTCTTTCTCTCCTTCAACAGGAGGACTGCTGAAACACTAGCTGTTGCTAGCCTCTCTTCCAAGCAGCCACAAACAAACGTGTGTCCGTAACAGCAAAGTTAGTACCTTAAGCCAATTGCCTCCCCAGAGCTAGAAAGACAAGCAGGGGACCCAGCATCTACCAGCCTGTCCTAAAGCCAGTCCTAGAGGTGGACAAATGGGTCAGACCCCCCGGCATTTTGGGCAGCCCTCACAGGACACTGAGGACAACACAGCCCTTGAAGGCCCACGGGGTATATGGTGCTAGGGAGCCCCACAGCAGCTCCCTGGCTCAGGCTGTGTGACCTGCTGCCAACGCAGCCCGACCCGAGGGAGGCAGAGATGTCCCCTGCTCCACAGAGGGACAGACAGAGGGAGGGAGAGACTATTTGGGATTTTGTCCCTTGCTTAACCTTTATGGGAAGGTATGGATTTCTTTTCCCTGGCAAACCACTGCCTGGGCACGTTTTGGGCCTGACTCCAGGCCTGTGGCCAGCAGCAAAGGGACAGCAGCTAACATTGCTGTACTGCACTATGCCCAGACCCACATCGTTAAACTCACCAGTTTCCCATTTTTTCCATCAACAGCATTAAGAAAGCGCCTCTCTTCTGCTTAACAAACTGAAAGCTGATAAACCAACAAAATCTGAATAAACTGGGAGGCCTGTTATTATCTTACAGCATTTCAGAATGCTAATAAATGAATTAGCAAATCTATCAAACCCAAAATAAACCGTGCCATTTTTCACTCAACTTCAGTAATGGTTATCAACAAAATGTTTTGAAATGACATCTGAAAAAACACCATTCTGAAAATTAAATCAAAAAGAAAACTGTTTTCTTCTTCCACATAATTTTAAACACAGTTAATACCAGAAAGTAGTAAGATGTATGATGTATATTGTCACCAATAAAATTACATTTCCTACATTAAGCAAAAACTTAAGCATGTCTATTACTATAAAGAAAAAAAGTCATTTTCTTCACCAATAGATACCAGTGAACCCTCCAACTGAATGACACAAATCAGAATACACTGCTGCTATACCCAACTGTCTCCGCAAAGTCCCAGTGAAACACAGCTATGGCTATGACAACAAACCTACATTCAGGTGAGGGTGAAAGGGATATTAAATCCAGGGGAGTCTGGACAAATAAGTGATAGAGAATTTTTAATCCTAATGACATATAATTTTTATAATTCTATGTAACATATAACTTTTTAATCCTAATGATATATAATACATATATCTCCTATCATTAGGATTAAAAATAGGATAGCGTATATATACACACACACACATATATAAACAATTTTATTGTAATAATTCCTTAAGAACGACTGTTGATTTAGAAAAAACACACATTCAAACTTTTCTACATAGAGCAAAAATGGTATTTATATCACTTTAGCATAAAATTACAGGCAACTCATTAACACTAGTAGCATTTTTTCTTAAGCCATTATTACCAGTGGTTTAACAGCCATTCACTATCGCAAGCTTCTTCCTAGAACAATGACCTTTGGTGTTCAAAGCAAAGTATGATGTACTTAAGATGTAAAGTAATAAAGTAATAAACACAGAGAAAAGATAGATAAAGGAAAGAATAATCACATGATTAGCAGCAAAGATGGGTTACTGAAAGATAAGTCACTTATATTGACCTGTATATTTATTATTGCTAGTAAATTCATAACATTTTGACAGTGTTACAATAGGTCAAGAATATAAAGATACCAATCTCAAACATTTTGCAACAGTAAGTGTAATGGTGCAATTGTAAATCTACTGAACAGAATCAACCTTCACCTTGTTAACATGGTCACGCAAGCTAAAGATTGACATCTAAATTCATTCTTTCTACTAAAGGGGACGTTTCCTGTTCAAAAAAAGAAAAAAAGAAAAAGCTTTAAAGGGAACATGACAAATTTGTTCTTTACTGTTGACAACAAATTGAAATAGTCTACAATGCCAGTCTGCCAACAAGGTTTTTTTTTAAATGGGATTTCATTTTAAATACGATCACACACATTCAACTGACCTTTAAATTCCGATTTTTAAATCCCAAGCTATGTCACAACTTGAAAGTTCTAGCACCTGCTGAGAGAAATCTATTCTTAAACAGCAGAATTCCTTGCAGCAACTGTCACCCAAACAGCAAGACCCCACTGGGCAAGTTCCCACTGCTACCTCATCTAAAATGATTCCATATGATCTACACGTCTCTTCTTTATTCAAATCCTTTTTCTTTAATCAATACTCGGGGAAAATGTTAATCACCATCAATCTTTCCCCAGAAGGACTTTTATCTCCTCAGTATAATGCTCTACAGTCAGTTAACTCCATTGTTCCTCCTCTTTAATCTCTGATTTCTAATCAATCATCATTTTTATTATCCAAAGCAAGCTGGACCCAAGTTAACAAATTACCTGGTCAGCTGTATGCAAAGAAATAAATTTGTTTTTCTGTAGTGTCTGATTTTCCTCAATTATGTTTCTAATTCCCCTGAAGCCCAGCAGCTCTATTGAGTTTTCTCCAGGTTTTATTCTAACATATTTAAATGGTGTCCAGTTATTGAGGAACTTTTAAAGACTTCTGCATGTATGTTCTTCAGATATCATCTTCTCTTAATTTTTCATTTTATATTTAAAAATAGACTGGTTTATTTATTTTTAAAAACGCACTTCATTTGAACCATTTTGTGTTCCTGAAACCAGCTCTCTGGCACAAAATATTCTTGAACTCTGCCACCCACCTGAATTTTGACCCCCGTTTCCTTTTCATTTAAGGATGTAGCATTCAAGGAGAAGGAGAAGAGGGATGGGAAATGCATAACATCATGGAAAAGGTTTGGTTTGCCCCTGTTATTCATTTTATATTTACATATAAAATATATATAGATACACATTATATATACATTTAATAAGCAAAGCACACATTTTAAAGTGAAGGCATTTATATAAAATATAAAAAATAAAAGTTACTCCAGGCATGAGTTTTTGCTTCAAAATACCCCCATCCGCTAAAGATTTTGAACATTAGTCCCATACAAAAATATTAATGCATTAAGAATTTTTCAAAAATATACATCGCATATAATGAATCTACCACAGGCACAAACCAGTACAATTGATATTTTATTGAAAGAATTTAGATGGACCAGTCTTCACAGTTTCACAGTGCCCAGAGATAACAACTCAGTTAAGAAATGCACCAAACTCTGCATTAAGAAATAAGACAACCAAAGGCAGCCAGAAAACTTAGGTGGACCACAGATTAACCCATGGTTCTTGTTCTGAAAAGTACACTTAATCCCAGCACTGACTGAGGAAGATGCATACAAGCAGAGCATGAGGAAGGAGGGTACCTAGAGGCACACGTGTGTGGCTTTGCTTTTTGGAGCGGGGGAGTTTAAGGTAGAATAAAAGTAGTTGTTATTAAACAGACTGCCTTTAGACTGCCAAAAAGAACCGGATTAAAAATAAATAAATAAATCACACCACAACCCACAGAAACTGAGAACTACAGGCTCAGTCCTATACTGTTCTTTACAGTGGCTGGTACTGACCTCAAAGCTGCTTGGTACCAGTGCACGTACCGAACAAAATTCTGTTATCAAAGTCACAAAGTTGGCTGAAACCAAAGTGAGTAAGCAAAGAGCTCCTCAGCAGAAATGCTGACAGGAAGAGAATATACACAAACATATATTTATATTCAGTTTAATCATTAAGCCTTCTTGTGGTTTGACAAGCTACCTACTTTGTTTATATATTGTTAAAAACAAACAAACAAAACACCTTTTTCCCTCCTTCTGAGGAAATCAATGCAGGAAACTGATTCAGGCAGCTCCACTACAGAACAAGAGCCAACACCAAGTCTTACCAAACCCCCTTGGGAACATTAGCTACATTAAGCTTATGCTACATTAAGCTTATGCCCCCCTTAAGCTACATTAGGATCATCTCAGACCAAATGCTACATCCTAACAGATCTTACCCAAGAGCCAGGCAGGTGGCTGCCTAAAAGATGCTTCACAGCCGTGCAGGTATCTAGGGGACAAGAACCACAAATATCTGGCAAGAGCAGGGTACCTTTCTTGGATAAAAGCATCCTGCTTCCAATCAGATCCCAATTTGCAAAGAATCTAGGAGGTCTAGAGCATATGAGAAGAGGAGGGCGCTTCTCACCAGGGCCAACTCATCAATTACAGAGTGAGGAAGCGGTGCTGAAAGAACACATCCTGCAAGGCCCAAATTGGGGAATACACATGATTAATTTACTCTTATTTCCTAATATTTTCTTTTACTATTATTTCAGCTGTATCTTGAAATTCACAGACACATAGTGGTATAATGACTAGAAGGGTTCACACTCTTAATTCTGTTATTAGTTCTATCATCCAAAAGCAGATAAAGACACTCTTGCCACCCTCCAAGAAAAGCCCAGGAACATGTTTATTTTCATGTCTTTTGTCTTCCTTCCACACTTACTTCTACAGTTCTTGAGAAAACGAGGCAGTGATTAAATCCAAAAATGTAATATCCACTGAGACATGAATTGGAAATAAATGCACATATTAAGAGTCTAAAAGCAAGCAACTTATACCTTTGGAGGAAAAAAAAAAAGTTAAGAACTTTCTGGCCAGTAAGTGCAAAACTCCTGCCACAGCAGTAGGGTCAGAAGGCAGCCATCAAGAAACAAAGCAGTTGCTCCTTCCTTACTCTCAACTTTCAACAAGTACTTCCAGCTGCAGTTCCGCGTTTGGTTTCAGGCATCCATATGAAGCGACTGAAGAGAGTTCAAAGGAGAGCAGGAAGAATGGGGAGATAGTTAAGAAAGGTGATCTATGAGGAAACACTGAATGAAGTAGGGATTGCCTAGGCTAGGAGAGAGGGGACTGCAGTGAGGAACACAGTAAATGCAATTTTAATGCAGTATAAGTGTTCATCACACGCAGGTGGAACACCATGAGAAGTTGTCTTTCCTCTCCCACAGCACCTATCCTGCTCACAACGAACTTAAAACCGCCAGGGTTTCTCACTGACTTCTCACTGGGAAGTTCAAAGGGGTTTCTGGTTGCAAAGATGCTGTTCATCGCTTTTGATCACCCAAGGTACAGAAACAGAATTATGAATCTATTGCATTAATAGAAGAAAAACTAAGGTGCACCACAAGTAACATTCCTAAAGAGCAAAGCAGAATATAACCAATGGCAACAGATAAATAGGTGACGCTCAGAGGAAAAATGACTCATTTACCTACAGCATCCAAACTGAAAATGAAAAACTGACAAGCTGTAACATTCCAGATATGAAAAGGTTATACATCATGAAATAATGGAAATGTCTACTTACAGATGACTTTTCTGGTCTATTAAATAGTAACTAAGCATGAATAACTACCTATGTGTCCAAGCTCTGCCTTATTTCAAGCTAGGAAAAGCATCTTCTCCTCCCTCTGCCCGCTCATACCCAAGCTGTGACTTTGTAGCACTGCCTTCCCAGCTGCCACACACACACGGAGCAGCTACTGTGCTCACCTAGCTACTGTCGCCCACGTTCTGTCTGGTAGCTTCAATAAATCACCATTTACGTTACAGCTTCCTAATTTTGCTGTCATTAATAGTAGTGTAAAAGTTATCCACAGCTTTTCCTGAAAGCTGTTGTTACTAGGGTAAATCCAACTTTCCTTTTCATATATATACGTGCTATAATCATATACAGGCTGTATAAGGTACTAAACCTGAGTAAAATCTGGACATTATTCCTGAATGACCAAAAGAAAAAGTAGAACCAAGGTATAGCATTACTTACACAATGAAAGTAAGCTTACATCTTAAAATAACAAGACTTTTAAACCCAACTGCATAATACAATTACAAGATCAAAGCCACGCAGTTAAAATTCAAATATATCACTGGATCTGCCAGGTTAGGTCTTCAGAGCACTTTGCAATCTTGGTAGATGTAGCCACTACCTGTGAAACAGAATGCACTGAATACGAGCCACATAATGGCACGCAGAAGGGACCCTCTCCAGTCAGTCATGCCAGAAGGGAAATAATTACCCAGACCTTGGAGAGTTTGGTAAGACTGAAAAGAAATTAGCTTTCAGAAATGGCCCTGTCTCTGGTAAAACTAGAATTGGTATTGGATTTACTAACTTGCACCACATACAACCTAAGGGTGATTTTTCCAGAAGGAAAATAATTTTTCAAAGAAAAAACATGCATACAAAATCCAAATGCCAATTATTATTTTTTAAAAGACATTACAAGGTAAAATGAGCTATGAACCACAGTTGGCTCCCCAAACGTTCAGTTTTATTTATCAAACAGAAAAATCTTTCCAACTTTCTCCTTTCCTGTATAAGACGAAAACTATGTGATGTTCTGTTTGTGTTACAATTACACTAATTCAGTGCAGGTCACTTGCTTTTTACCGAGTCCAGATGACATTTGGTAAACTAAACATGGGCCAATTAGGAAAGAAAAAGAGGAGGGGGTGAATTGATTGCCGCTGGGTAGGTCATACAGTGGCTACAGAACACAATTGCTTGAATTACATTTTGGCTGGCTCAAACACAGAACTGAAGTTATAAACTACTATTTTTTTTCCTCTCCATTCCTTCTATAATTCTCACATTTAATTATACTAATTTAAAAGCCAACAGTTTCCCATGTTGAAGTGAAAGGTAAGGAAAGATTCACAATAAGTTTTTCTCATCTCCTCCACTCAACCAAAACTAAATTTTAATATTCCAGGAACTGTAAACAATCTAGTTTCCACTTTATTTTTAATATCCCAAGTGGCTAACTAACCTTTTCAAGCCTGTTGATTTTAACGTACTACAGTACAAAAGAAAAACATACGACTGGAGATTTAGTGAACACTAAGAATAATTCTGGCCTAAGCCTCTTCTATTTCTGCAATAACATTTGTACTCTTAAATCAACCTGAACTGCCATGTAATTAACCATACAATAACCTTTACTGATAAGGCTGAGAAAGGAGTTGCAGAGGGGTAGGAAAATCCTCCAGCTTATCTCCAAGAATCAAACAAACAATATTTCTTTGTTAGTATCTTGTTCATGACCAAAGGTTGAGCTTTTTGGGGACAAAAACCGTAGGTTTGCAACAACAGAGCACATACTGCTAAGAAGATCAAGTTAGATCTAGCACAAATGACTGCAAATCCATCAGTGGTATTACTTTTAGTCATCCTTAGGCTTGCCATGCTTTTCCCAACAGCTTGATGCCTCTGAAACAGTATCATCAACTGTTAAAGTACAATTTAACATCTGTTATAAAAGAGTAGCCCAGTTAGTAGCTTGTTGCACATGTGGTGGATATGAAGATTACTTAAAAAATGAAAACGGAAGGTGACATCAAATAATTGCAGCCTTCAAAAAAGTTACGTAACAGGATGTTCCACACTCTTCAATATGACTACTATTAAAACATACAGAAAACACAGACTATAACGTATTTGTTCCTGTGAAAAACTATAGAAGTTTTTCCTTCAGTTACTAAAAACCAAGGTACTGGGCAACCCTTCATATAACTGGAGCTTTTCAGTCTTTCAGTAGCTTTGGGATAGCTGAAATGCAGGAGAGAGCAGCTACTGCAGACTGACTGACAGAGATTTACAGAGATGTTTTCCGGATACTTAGCGACAAACTGATACAAGGAATATTTTAGAACAGCTTATCAAGAGCAATCTCTTCCTCTATCTGCAATTTACCTCTTACATTGATGGGCACAGCAATAGGAGAGGGAGTGAATGACCCGAGTTTGTTACTATTTGTAGCCTCTCAAGATTTTTGTATCCATTTATTCTTCCTTCCATCACAATGTGTGAGCCTTAAAAGAACACCCAATCTGGAAAAACAGAAGCTCAGCAGTAGCAATGCGAGCTAACTGGATTTCATGATGCGCCCTCCAGACCTGATCATCATCTTCACAATGTTCTACAGCCTAGAGGAAAGGCACACAATTCATGCAGATAAACTCTTCAGATGCATGTAAATATAAATGGTCATGAGGTCATTCTCCAGGATCAAGAACTTAAGAAAAAGAATCTTCCATCCGAATTATGGCTGCAGAGGTTCAAGACACAACAGCCCTATACAGTCGCTTGTAACCAGGCACGCATACAAGCCACCATGCGAGTTACTAAACAAGTTATTAAACAAGCCTTTCAAGTGCTGGGAAATCAGGCAGCAGCTCAGAAATGGCAAGTTCCTACAGCTCAGTTCCACAGCACCCCAGCAATACACTCACATGACTATTTTTCTTAGAAAGTCAGCATACAGGGACCAAAAAGATAGACGAAAACACCTAAGGGGAGAATGTAGGGAGGAAGGGGCCAAATTCTTCTTGATGGTGGCCAGTGATAAGACAAGAGGCAATGGGGACAAACTGAAACACAGTTCCATCTCCGCGTGAGGAGGAACTTCTTCCCTGTGAGGGTGACAGAGCCCTGGCACAGGCTGCCCAGGGAGGCTGTGGAGTCTCCTTCTCTGCAGGTCTCCAAACCTGCCTGGATGCCGCCCTGTGCTCTGGGTGTCCCTGCTGGAGCAGGGGGTTGGACTAGATGATCTCTAGGGGTTCCTTCCAACCTCAGCCATCCTGTGATTCTGTCATCCTTCTTGTTTCGTTTCTCTCCCATGGAAGCCTTCTGCCTCACACTGCTTAAAATACCTCTACTCTCATCTTCACTCAAATTCTTAACACATTTCAACTTAAAAAAAGTATGGCCTCCTACCATAATATGCAAACTTCATGTATATGAAGACCAAAAACATCTCCATCTTACTTTTCTTAAGTATTGTGAAAGAGAAATCATACTGAACATGAGCGAAGCTGTGAGGACACCTGGCCACTCTTCCCGTTCCTGAGCTTTACTGCTTCTTCTCTGCCTTAGAGAGCTCTCACTTTTCTCCTTGTGCAAGCACAGTACTAGGAACTAGAGAAAACATGAAAGAAAAGGAAATCCATGAACCTGGAAGCTCAGGAAGCCAGGGAAATTGAGTTCTGAGCACATCTTCCCTAGCCTTAATAACAAAAGATTAAATATTAAATATCAAAGTCTGCCCTCAACTGTCTGCTGTATGTCCACGTTTAAGTCCAACATTATTCTGGGTCAATTGTGACCAATTAATCTGACTTCCAGAACATATCCTATATATTTAGCAAAAGATAATACTTTTATTATAGAGCCATTTTTCTAAATGTTAAAAGATACTTCTTAAAAAAAAGCCCTAAACGTATAATCTCAATTTTCTATACCATAATCCCAGATTTTATTAGTAAATACTCAACTGATGCCCTTGATTAAAATAAACTTAATGCTAAATTCAAGTAGCGACCACAGACATAAAACTTACCTTACAAATTTTCCAGAGTTACCATGAAGAACAGTGTTTAAAAAGGCCTAGACTACCTTGGCTGCCTCTCAGCATTAAATTTCTCTGCCATTTGGACTTAATAACACTTCATACATATAAATGACTCTCCAAAAGAAAGAAAAGCCACCTTTGGTTGGCTATCATTTGAAGGGTTATTTGAACCTCATAATCGCACCATTTTTTCCAAATTCTTATCATATTACCAATATTTTATCAGAAACAGATGCTGGCAGCACAACTTTGTTGGAATTATTGAACAACTTTTCTTTCACTTTCATAACAAATTAGGCAATGCTTAGGTGATGCACCTGAAAAAAGTTACAGAATCACTAGCCCAAAGGCAAAGGACTGGGTGTCGTAATTTAAACCACCAGCAACTCAAAGGAAAGGCACAAGAAACAGACTGCTACACAGAACAGATTTCTCTTGCAGATGATGGTCTGTATTTGTTAATAAACTCTTAAGTCTCAATAGCAAAAAAAAAAAAAGCTATCATTTAAATGTCACGAAAAACACTTAAAAGATTAATATTAAATTCTCTAAATGAATTAGAAAATGAATTTGCATGAGATCAATGCACTTGAGAATGAATTTATTTCATTCTCTAAATGAAATAAATCAGCAATGAAATTAGAATATATAATTATACACAAAGACATCTGTAATGTAATATTAGGCACAGAAAGAAAAAACAAACTATAGGAACATGGAAAAAAATAAAAAAAGAAATAGTCAAAAGGGATTATTCAACATTGTTAACATTTTAAAGATTTTAAAATAAATCTGCTTTCTACCTAGAAGCCAAAGTCCACAAAACTAGAAGAGCAGCTGAAAACGAGAGAATTCCTGTTCCTGCTCCAGCTGCTGTGTTTCACAAAACAAGTTGACGTTATAAGCTTGAGACCACCTTGAAATAAACAGTAAAACAGTTCACAATTGGGAGATGAAAAGAAGAAACCCTTTCTAATCTCTTTCTGCTAACATAACGATGTGATCAGCAGAAGCAATCCTGAAAAAAAAACGCTACTAGGTATTTCAATTCTTTTCACGAAACAGCACATACTGTATATTCCCTGTGGGAAATGAAGATAAACAAGCAGGCGATGCTCTTAGCTATGATATTTTAAGTATTTAAAAGTAACTCTGATGTAAGCTTCACCTAAGAAATTTGGTGTAGAAATGACAAAGATGCATCTTTGAAATATATGTTTTCCTATGTGTGTGTGTGTTCCTTTTATTTAACAGGTAGAAGAACTCTTATTTATGAGGATGTTTCTTGGAAAGAATTGAAACACCTAGTAGCATTTTTTTCTTTGTAGAAAAAAGACCTTCTTTCTTTACAAGCGAAATGTATTAATCAATTTGTTTTAAGTTAGACATTCAAAAAGAACAGATGTTCTAAAGTTGATTTTGTTTTAAGATACTAGTCCACAGGTTTTACTGTCAGTATCAAAAAACCTGGATTTTTATAAGAAACTTGACAGAACAGTAGGCACCATGAAAGTCAAACTACCCATAGGAGGCATCATGGAGAAATTATAGAAGTTTTTGGAAAAAAAGGGGTTAATGCCCACGAGCCTGGGCATGTTGGAGGAGTAAACCAAAGAAGGTTACAGTAAATCCCAAACATAACATGAAAACAAGAAAGCCAGTGAAGGGATAACGCTGAAGTCAGCTCACCTTGCAGGACTACTACGGCAGTTGAGTCCAGAAAACAATCTTGCATTTTAAAATCAAAGGAAGATATTTGTAGTGAGATTCTTTGGCTTCAAACTTGCTCAGTCCTACTTAGAACCTGACTACACTCTGCAAGGCCACTTATAAAGGAAAAGAAGTAATTGTCAAAGGAAACCAGAAAAGCTGGAGGCTTCGTCAGTCATTCTAATTCTAGAGTGCAAATTAGCTTGTTTCACACATCACACACCAAGAGAGCCCTCTGAGCAAAACCATCTCAAAAAGGTCAGAATGAAAAGTTACAATGCGATTGCAACAGTTGCCAATCTCCATTGACTCACCTTATGTTTCCTGACAAGCGTCATAATCATGATCATAACACATTTAACTCACGCCATTCAGGGCAGGTCTTTTTCTTCACCTGCCAGCCAAGGTTAATTTTATGGCAAATAAGGGCTCCCCTAAGGTCTGAAAGACAATTGAGCCACCTGTGTTGTATTTGTTGCATGTGAATAAGCAATCAATGTAACATACTAATTAAACTATTAAGCAGCAAATGAAAAGGAATGTCTTCTGGAACTATGCCTGAAGAACACATACAGCCAACGTATGGCTTGGGAATACTAATGCTCTACCCAACAGACTTCATCCAGTTCAGTATGCTGAAAGGGTTGAGGACAAGAGGTGAAATACTCAAGGGTAACTCTACAAAAAGAGAGCTAATGAGTCCAAGTGGCACCAAAAAGCTAGACGTGCTCTATCGAAACGTATGGTTATAATGACTGTCAAAAAAAAAAGTCAGAAATATTAAGTCCTAATTATTTTAAGATATAATAAACATTACAGTTCTAACACTATTATTTAGAAATGTATTTTTGCCCTTGCTCTACAGTTACATTGTAAACACTAAGAAAGAGGTGATAAAGAAGGGAAAACAAAAATGAAAACAGTGTTTTCCTAAAGAATTTTCTTACATATTTCCATGCCTCATAATGTTAGTGTCAATAACCCCGAGGGACACCAAATACCAACCTCCTCCCCATCCTTGAGGATAAGGGCATTGATTCGTACAAGATCAAGCAAACCCAGAAGGGATCCAAATTGACTTCTCTAAATCAACTGCCAGCCACAGATGTAAAAATAATAATCTCATGGATCAATTAATCTCAATAAACATTTCCAAAGGACCATTAATGAGAAAGAGTTACAGTTTTGATGTTGATGGGATGCCTGTAATCACATCATATCTTAAGGAACCCACACAGGCTATGGGGCCAAGCTAAGGTAAAAGGGCTACAGGTGGCACTGACCAACTCCTCCACAAACCCAGGCTGACAAATGAAGTAGCCCAGTGAGCAAATTGCTCCTGCAAAGAAAAGGGAAAAATGTGTTATGTAGCTACAGTGTCATCTGTGATTCAGAAATAAAGGGGCAGAAAGGGAATGGGTTAAGTTTAAGATGACAGGAGGTAGTCAGTCTCCTCCCAACACCATTGACAGGGCAAGAAACACCAGAGGCCTTTGGTAAAAATTGTCATTGCCTGCCCCTCTTTTCTAAAGCAGAGTGCTACCTTCCGAAGTCATACAGTTTTTGTTTTCCCATCCAACTCTTTCAATACTGTAAATACAAACAAGCAATCTTTCCATTCTGTGGAATTCAATACTAGTGACAGCTTACTTTGGCATAAGGAAAATATTTAGCAAACACAGAGTTCTTTAGATATCTCGGGGTATACGTACATATTTTTAAAATCTGTATATCTAAAAATGTTTCAAGACAGACAAAAAGGCAAGGTTGGGAGCAGTTTCCCTGCAAAACCTCTACATGCAGATCTTTATGTTCACATATAGTAATGTAAATCCCCTCAGAAAGTCTATTTTAAGCAACACCACATCAATGATTCAGCTTCCAATAACCTTTGGCCAACAGCTGTGTCAGCAGAGCCAGCTTCATGGTTTTGCTGATGTAGGAGCTCCTTGCTGCTGAATAGGGAGCTCACTGTCCCCATCACATTTCCTCCTCCTCTGGCACTTCCCTGACTGTCGGTGCTCAGTCAGCTTGACGTGTTTGATCTGGGAGAGTGTCACCTCCACCAAAGACCAAGCAAACCAACCAACCGCTTCCGTCGAGTGCGGGAGTTGGATCAGCTGAGCGACAGCACCACACGAGTGCTGTGTGAGCTCAGACAAGCACAAGAGATGGTCACGTTAGCGCCAGACACCACGATCCCGACTCTCCGTGACCTTGCAGGGCAGCAAGGGCACAAAAAAAAGGACACAAAAAAGCGTTTCTGCAGCAGAAAAGAAAACAATAAGTTCAGCTGTCTTAGCCTTCAACCCAACATATTGTGCAACTCTACTGTACTACTTTGATGTTTAACAAAAATTTCCAGACTAATTCATGGTTAGCGTATACCACAAGTTCTCATTCTAACCTTCTCCTCTGCCTTACACGGCTTCTTTCTTTCTCAGTATTTATCTGCTCACATGTCTAAAAAGGTACAAACATCTCTCCATCAAGCTTTTATTTTGTCAAACCAGATAAACAAAGCTCTTCCAGCCTCTTGGCTTTGATCCCTTAGAATTTGGCCCTTCTGCCCTCTACTTTTTCCAGTAGTTCTGGTCACCTTTCATGGTGACCAGAACAGCACACACTAACTCATCACTTTCTGGTATTACAATATTCCTACGACTAGCTCTACTGCAAACGTTCTTCCCCAAGCCCAAGATCATATTTTTCTTAGTTATGATTGCAAAAGACCAAATTTGGTCTTCCTGTGACCTGTCCAATTCTTAAAATGGACCAACCACATCCCACCTAGTGACAGAGCCCTGCACAGGCTGCCCAGGGAGGCTGTGGAGTCTCCTTCTCAGGGGGTCTTCAAAACCCACCTGGATGCCGCCCTGTGCCCCGTGCTCTGGGTGTCCCTGCTGGAGCAGGGGGTTGGACTAGATGATCTCTAGAGGTCCCTTCCAACCTCAACCATTCTGTGATTCTGTGCTACCAGGAGTATTTAGTACAAATATTTAATTTCTTTTCCTCTCCAAACCTTGAGATTATCCAGTTGTTCAATACAACACCCTTATGCTCCTCAAAGTTTATAACGTCAGCTGTTACCAGCATTTCATCAACGTATGTTCACTTCATTGCCCCAAAAAAATAAAATATGAGAGTTAAATAACTGCAATGCTGATCTTTGATGAAGTACTATAATACCTTCTACAAAACCCACCCATTTATATAATTCAACTTTCCAGTTCTTAAAACAAATTCACGATGCAGTCTTTACTAGCTAGACTAAATCATTTCAGGAAGCACCAGACTAATACACTGCTTGGTAAAGGAGACACAAAACAAATAAGTAAACAGACAGATAAATGGATAGGCACTAATTCATAAGCAAAAACCTGATTCTTAAACAGAGAACTGCTGAGCTGATTAAATTGTACACTTTTCTTTAAAAATGTGAAGAAATAAAAAGCAGGGAAGCTGATTAAAATCTGTGATTTTTCTCAATGATCTTTACAAAATCTTGATTTTTTTTTCTTTACTTGGGACATATTTTCAATTTCCCTGTGCACTTTTCAAATTCTGAACATTTGTTGTCCGAGTTTAACAAGCCAGTTTGGCTAAGTTTTCAGGAGAACTCCAGATGATAAAATTTACAGTTGGAGGAGCGACGGTCCTATTTTGGACTAGCCAGAATGCATGAACAGGGAGGTTGTGGTAACACAGACCTTGTGTACTCCCCAAGTAGGTTTATCCAAGTTCATTCACCACTTTTCCCACACTACTATGATATTTTTTTCTTTAACTACATAATCAGCACTACTGCTGCACATACCAGATAATGTGGATTCAGCACAGACATCTTTGTCAATATTACCATCACATTTTTGCTGTGCAGCCATTTTTAAGGCCATGTTAATCCAGTTAGTGTTTTGTCCTCAAGGAAGATGTGTATTCAGGCATCACTAAAGCAGATTTAGAAGTCCTAGTTCCAGGACAGAGGACTGACAACTGAATATACTCTGTCTCAGTAAAGTTCATTATAGGGAAGAAAAAAAGAAGAAAAAAAAAAAAGGAAGAAATTTATTAGGTTAAACTCTTTATCAGCTAAGCTTTGTGCTGACTCAGACACTCACCTCCCATCAGCTGGCAGAAAGTCAACAAGCCACCAGCAGGGCCAGTGCAGGGCATCTCCAGCCAGTTCCAGAACTGCTGCAGCTCTGAGCCCACACTCAGCCCAGGCAGCATGAGTAAATCCAGGACTAGAGGCTGAACCGCAGGCTAACCCAGCAGGTATTTCTGACCTTGGAGCAGTGAGGTCTGCCTGCCGGCGCGATACTGCAGGTACCTGGGCACGTTAACTTCTCTGCACTGAGCTGATGCACACGCTGCTCTCAAGAGCACTGGTATCTCATCTGCAGGCCACCTCTCACCACACAAACAGATAGGGCCTTTGGCTTTTGGCCTGTGCCATGTTCATCTGGACAATAAAACTTTCTCTGGTGCTACCAGCTAATTGCAGTAGCTCCAGTGTAGCAAGATTCTTCTAGCTAGATCGCACTCAAAATAGAGTCACACCAAGAAACTGAGAATGTGTCCAGATGGTCCCAAACAATTTTGCATTCACTGTAGAGTGACATCTGGCTGCTCCTATCAATTGAAAAAAAAAAAACCAAATTTTAAGAAACTCCTTCTCTGGAGGTCTCCAAACCCGCCTGGATGCTGCCCTGTGCCCCGTGCTCTGGGTGTCCCTGCGGGAGCAGGGGGTTGGACTAGATGATCTCTAGGGGTCCCTTCCAGCCTTAACCATCCTGTGATTCTCTACCAATTGCTATAAAAGATTCGATTACATCTGACTATTGAGCTAAACAGAATTTGCTGAATTTTAAAGAGGGGTTTTAAAGAAATTGCACAAGCTTATTTTAATCTAAAAATGCTCACTCCCCAAAATCAGAAAAAGTATCTTTTATACAGATTACTTATCTTATTCAGACAAAGAAACAAACTGCAAGCGAAGGGTTCCCCTCCTCTGACACCCACAGGACAGGAAGCACCCAGGGGCTCATCCAGGCCTATCCACAGCTGCTCCAAACCCCCTGGAGAGAAGGGAAAGGGGGAGCAGAGCGAGCAGAGTTCACCTGTGTCCGCACGTTCCCAACGGTGCCAGTGTGCCCTCTGCCACAAGGCCAAGGTGCAGGATCTACTGTAATCCTCAAGGAATAAAATACATTTGCTCCAACAGGTGACTCAACATGTCCATGTCAGCCTCCCTTCAAGTTCTCTAATGTTACCCGGTAGCAAACATCCAAAGCAAGAAAAAAAGAGGTGGGAGCGGTCTGTTCTTTCTATTGCAAGTTCGTAAGGCACCAAGATGCTGGAAAATATTGCAGAGGAATCCCCTGGAACGCCACCATAGTTTTTCCCCATTCAGCTATTCTTTTTTCCAAAAACAGCTCAATTATTTTCCAAACTATTCTAAACTTCTGGAAGAAAATGAAAAATATAACACACCTGAAACTTGAGCCTAAAGTGCTTCTGTCATTTTCACTATAAATCAGCAGCTCTGTTGCTAGTTTCCATTTGCTTCCTTAGCACGAACATTTGCAGCATCAACAGTGTGGCACAGAGGTGGGAAAAAGACCTTGTAGAGGAGAATTGCAGAGGAGAGCTCATCGGGTAGGCAGGTAGCAATAACCAACACTTCCCAGAAGTGTGAAGTTTTTGCTTTTGCGAAATAGCAATTAAAATTTGGTAACACATTCAAGTATGTATGACTACGAAGACTTTATAAAGGCTTAGAATTCCAGCATGAATTCACGGACACGGTAAAGAGGCACAGTGGGGAGCAAAAACCTGGAGGCAACATTCGAGTTGGCTTCGTTTCTTTCTCATGGGAACAGCCCTAATGAAATCCCTAATGATTTGTTCCTATCTGGAGCAAAAAGCTGGATCGATCACATTGGCTTTAAAAACAGATCACATTGGCTAAAAAATATGAACTTTTAACTCTGCTTTTCTGTAGGGAGATCTTGCAGCTTCCAAAGGCATTTTTTTTTTGGCCGGGAGCGGGGGAGAAGGGGGGGAATTTAGATTTGTATGTTTTAAAAAACCTAACTAAAACTGCACTATAGAAATGGTAATTCAGGGAAAAAAATACAAAACATCCAGCCATACGCAGATCGTACACCCAGTTATTAAGAGTTAGCTCCTAAACTATGCCAATGTGTTAGAGCTCCGTTTGAATACGTAGCCAGGAAAATAAAAGGCAGCAATGGAAGCGCCAGACTGCTTTCATTCTCTTCTCAAACCAGGGTGGTCTACAGGCAATTGTTGATACCGCTGGTGTTGCTGGGGAAGCAAAATGAAAACAGGTGCCATCCAACTCAAATCAAAGATTCAGCTCTGCTTTAAACCACCTTAAAACAAAGTTTCCATAAACTTTTTAAAGCTGATACTGCTACAAATTTGACAATACTTTATAACAAGAAAAGGATTAGAAGCTGTCTTTAGACCATCAAGTTTTAACTGAAACAAATTTAAGCTGATTGGCAACCCTTTTAAATAAGTTTCTGACATGGAATATGCATCATCCTCTTTAAAAATGGGCTGGTGCACATTTTAAGGCAATGTAACTCCAAGGCAGAAAGTAGGTATATACAATCTTAATAGGCTTTCTCAATTTCAAATTTTACCTTCCTTTCAATCTAAGCATTTTTAAATATTTTCTACAAAGCAAACAGATACAAACTTAAGCATAAAATAGTCTTACAGTGAGTAGCACTAGAAGCTTGATATTTTCCTCCTAATCAGATTGTCATTTTCTCCTACATGACTTCTCCCACCAAAACTCATGTAAATGCCCTTTTATTTTTTAAAGTATTATAATATGTTAAATATTTGGCTATAAGGATCAAGTCTCTTTAAATCATTTTTCCCCAACTCATATATCACTTTATATATAAAGCGATATAAAACATGTTGAAATTCAATAAGAGAATGAAGATACAGTTCACTAAAAATTAAAAAAAAAAAAAAAACCACTTCCAAAAACCTTTTAAAATTCACCAGGTTCTTTTTTTGCTTAGTCATGTACAAAAATTTAAGTGTTCCTACTTAAATAAAAGCGAAACACTAGTTTCCCCTCTATTCAAGCAGATTTGAACTCTGGTAAATTTTGTAATATCCTGCAGAGTACTGTAGAAATTTTACCAAAATGGGTTCTTATAAAACTCTGCTCTTGCTTACTATTTTTCCAAGCCCACATGCAACTTAAATTGGGTAAATTCATTATACAAATACACCTACTGATGACAGAAACACTTTCTAAAGTAAGAGTATAAAATTAAATAATAAAAAAGGTTTTTTTGCTGCATTCACATTCCGATTCTAGCTGTAAACGGAACTTGTTTGGCTAATGGTTGCCCGCTTTAAACCAGACTTAGATCTTCAAGAAGCAGGAGAGCTTTGCTTTTGCTCTGCACTTTGATCTGCACTTCGAGCAACATCATAAACCTGCAGATGGGCAGTGATTCCAACTTTTGGATTAGTTTTTTTTTCCCATTTGCCTTTTTTTGAACATTTCTCCAGAGAGAAGACAGCCAGCTCGGTAGTAGGGAATATTAACCCCTACGGTGCCAGGGTTGTTGAATACTTTCCTGCTCTGACTCCGATGGCTCTAACAAATCATCTCAAACAAGCCTTGCAAACGTCGGGGTTGCTGCAGCACAGACTGCAGTCATTCAGCCTCTTTCCATCACTCCCAGCTCTACTCAGCTCCCATTTGCTGTTCCAAGGGCTTTGAAAGAAAATCACATTCCCAAGTCAATCATTTCCCTGTTAAAACATCATGCAAATAAACAGATAGTATCATGGTGCAGGCCTTTTTTCCCCCCGCCCCAGATTAGCACTCGGAAGAATTTGAATCATATGCAGCATTACGTGAAACCAGCCAACCTCAAACTTCCTTTACAGTTATTTCAGTTCAGGTTTCAAGTTAACTCACTTGTGGGCAATTATGAAATTACTGTACTGATCCCCCACTTACTTTGAAAGTGATTAATCAAAGTCAGAGAAAACCAACCATCAACTGAAGTACGCCTCAAATTTCCTATTCAGGGGTAAGTCTAGAAAGATGAACTAATTTAATTTTAATTAAATACTCATTTAGAAGCATAAAAAAAGTTTTCTATTTAATTCAGATTAAATTTAAGTTGTGGTCCATATATCAAATATTCTCACTTCTGCTACTTTGTTACACATGCCAGATAAGTCTTTCCTATTCATGCACATGTAGACAAACATAAGACATAATTAAAAAAATAAAGAATCTATACTTTTAACAGCGGGGGAAAATTACATATTCTGCTATCCTCTCCTAAATCAAAACACTTTGAGTGATGCCAAGGGGTGAAGATGCATTCTTCAAATCACGGCCAAGCATTCATGCTCCATTATATCACAAGTGATAAAGGAGTAGATAAAAGCAGCAATTCATATATACAATCAAGTTGCGTTCCTGCATCACACTGGAGATTTTCAGTTTAACACGGACAGGAATAGGGCTTTGTGATCCTCTGATCCAGTCATCCTGTGATCTAGCCACCATAATCACCTCCCTTACATATGTACTATGAAAATAGGAGATTATCAATGTTAATGTCTTAAAACACTATGCTGGGTTAGAAAAAAAGTATGAGAGAATGAGAACCTTTATAATGCATCTTTTTTTTTCTCTCATTAGTGAGGTCTTCCTTCAAATTTTTTAATTTCCCCTGTCTTACCTCAGTAAGCCCTTTTGGACTGTTAGAGCTGAATTCAACGCATCTCTTTACTGTAATCCTCACCTTCTATTCTCTTCCTTTACTTACGCCCATCATTTGTGTCTTGTTCCTCTATGAAGGGCCACATGCTCACAGGGCAGTATCTCACCTAAAAGAAACTAGATGATCAGGCCCATCCAGCACCCCCATGTGAACACACAGGGGAGCAGAGCTGAACCACTACAGGCCCCTGCTGCTCTTTCATGTGGCTTGCGCTCTGAGTCCCACGACCCTGTGGAATCTGTGGGAGGTTGGGAACTGTGGCTCCGATTTAACAACGTGGCAGAACCTCTTCAAAAGCCCTTGAGGATGGGGAGCAGGGAGGGAAATCTCTATCGTTGCAAGTCTGGCCAGAGGACAAATGGTATTTTCTCCTCCCTTGCTTTCATGAGAGTATCAAAAACCCATCCCTCCTTTCCATGTGGAACGGGGTGATGCTCAACACACTGCCCCTTCACACTGCCAGCAAGGGGCAAACGCAGATCTGCCCTGTGCCCTATCACCCACACATCCCCAACACGGCAACATCAATAAAGCAGCTTGCTGTGCAAGAGAAGTAAAGCATCACAAGTTGCTTTTACATTTTTTTGAAATCTAACACTCCTCAAGTCACTGACAATGCCCAAGAACGATTCATGTAGTATTTCTTTTACTCTGTTGTCGTTTGGAATAAAATAGCCACAGAAAACTTCTTTAAAACTCTATACTAAATATGTTGGAAAGCGAGAAGAAATCATATACCTGTATTATCAAGAAGCCACAGTAACCTAGGGGTGTTTGCCTAGGTTACCTCCTCACTAGAACTACATTCTAATATACCCAGCTGTCTCTTCTGCATCCGACCTAGTGGTCAAAAAGCAAATAAATAATGAAATCCTTTTGAAAATCTCTTCCTCCATGAGCCCTATGGGCATTAAATACTCCAAAAGAAATGTCATTCAAAAGCACAGTGTGCCTGTAACTCTGCCTAGCTCCTGTCCTTGACAGGGATGCTAAAGGGAAGGCACCTGAACCCCCTCAGACCTCCTGCAGACAAATTCAGTTTTGCAAGATAAGATCCCAAGCAAGCAGCAAGATTTTCCCCCTTTAACTCTATTCATTAATGCACCTCGACCATTCAAGGAATTGAAGTGTAAGGGTATTGCATGCTTTTTCAAGAACTAGTTATAGTACTAAAATATTTAGCCACGTTAAAACATTCTTAAGTTGCTTATATTCCCAGGGTATATCCAGCTGCAATAAAATGTAAAACCAGAACTGCTATGACAAGGTAGTACCAACCTTTGTGTTTCCATTACAAAACAGGAGAATCTGGAAACGAAGTAGCAATGCATATCGTTATCATAACACTACTGAAAATTGAAAACACATCAGTATTGATCTATCGAAAATTGTAAATTGTTAAACAGTAAATTCAATAGAAAATTTTCTATTGAAAATACATCAAACTTTGGGCATCCTGTAATTCCTGCCTGAATTCAGCACCACTGCTAGACCATTAAACAGGCAGATGATCTTGATGTTTGAGCCTTAGACCAAGTGTGACAACTGCAGGTTACACTGGATTCAGACCTGCAGCAGAGCAAGTGAAACATCATTGCTGATACTAACAGAGCCACGTCCACTAAATGAGCAATATATTAACTGCAGCAGTGCTACAAAGCTGCCAAATTCCCCTCTGTGCTCCCACTTCTCGCCCTTCCCGGACATGGCTTTGGAATAGCTGCAGTGTGGTTAAGGAGAGGAAACTCTGCTTGTCTGTATGGAATCTGCTACTTCCTCTCTGCCAAAACACTTGTTTAAGAAAGTCATGTAATATTTCTATTAAACTGTAAACGCAGTTGACAAGGAAATGGCCTTCTGGCAGTGCATTAGCTTTGTGGCAGTGCCAACCAGCCTACAGCAAAGGAGCACACATGGTAATTTCAGCCTGCATTCCCAAGCAACAAAATTGTGCTTTACATAAATACCACAGAGCTCCAGCAACGTCTACAAAGAAAAACCACTGAAAATTTGCCCAAGCTTTCATGCTTGCCTATATCAATTCTATGTCATAACTAAAACAACGTAGGAAAGCATCTACATCTGTCCAGGAGTCCTGTGAAGTTATATCGGATAACACTGGAAAAACTATTGCAACTTAAATCTGTGTATTTCTTGGTAACCGCTGTAACAACTTACTAATAAAAATTAAGAAAAACTGCAAGTATCAAGTATACAAAAGTACTGACTGCATAGAAGGCCTGAAAGGCCATAATGTAATTTATTAACAAAAACACATGCTCTATGCAACCCAGAATTGTTTTAGTTTGGCCTCTGATAGCATTCACTTGATTCCAAGATTCACCAGCTTTTACATTGAAATGCTGACCTTCAGTTTATAAGCAGCTATTGCCATGCTTATAAAATCCTCCCTGATAATGTAGCCCTCACCTATCATCAAATAGCACAACTACACTCTAGTGCATTAAAATGAGTCCAGACGTAATGAAGACAATTAAGCATACAAGAAAAAAAAACACAATCCAGCACGACCAAATTAATTTGTAATCAATATAGTTCGTAAAAAGAACCTTGAAATATGGACATTGATTATAAAATAGCTAATTCCCAGAGGGGAAAAATGGTCTGGGACAAATACATTTTGTTTCCAAAATGATGTAGTGTTTCAAGTTACAGAACAGTCACTATCATTAATTGTATTGTACATAAAAAAAAGCCAGAAAAAGTCTCTCTTCCTCTAACAAGAGCTCATGCAAACAAAAACCAAGCACCAAGAGCAGAAAAACACGTGAAGTTACATACATCCTACCTTAAGTAACTGCGTATCTGCAGTATTTGCTCTATCAACAGAGGTGACTGCCCTACATCAGAATCCTGTTATGAGACATTTACAGAAGGAAACTGAACAGATTGTCATTATTACAACGAAGCACACAGATGAAAACCCAAACCTATAAAACAGGTCTTGTTCACACCAAATGGACTTTAGATGTGTAGAGTGAGTAGTTACTGACAGTAAAGCAGTAGAGCTATTCCATAGCTCATTCCAAACCCCAAAAACCATGACCCATAGCAGCAACAGCTACCCTACATAAACATTTTTTCCATAAACTTCTCAAAGAAATCTTGTTATAAAACTTCTACTTCTCATAAAGCTACTAATTCTGTTTGTATTTCATTTTGCAAAAAGTGAACCAACTCAGTAACAGACATTAAGAGCCAATAAGAGATGAGAACTGGCTCAAGGTTATTTATGTGAGCAATGCTCACACAGGACAACTGGGAATTCCCATCTTGCCGCCCACCTTTCCTTCAAAACTGCCTTTCAAAGGAGGAGGGCCTCTCGGTGACGCTGCTCTGGAAAAGCAGGTACAGTCTGACACAGGCCCTATACGTTACCTTCAGTTCTATTAAGCACATATTGACTTAGTTTTCTCTCTCATGTAGAGACAAGAGCACTTCAGATCTTACAGACACATGTCAAAATACAAGAATACTGCAGGAAACAGGAAGCGAGACAGTAAAACACGTGTTAAAACTGTGTCCATAAATATCCAGTTTTACAATAACAGGATTAATATTTCATAACAAGATCCTCCTCCCGCCTACACTTACCCTCATGGGATGAATATCAGCGTAGGGAGGTTTTCCTTCGGCCATTTCTATGGAAGTGATCCCGAGGGACCAGATGTCTGCCACGCAGTTATAGCCAATTTCTTGTATTACCTCGGGAGCCATCCAGAATGGAGTTCCTATAACAGTATTACGTTTTGCCATTGTATCCTGCAATTATATTATTTGTGCAATTAAAACAGGAATGGTTATTTTCACAGATTTCTTTTATGTTAATTCTATATTTAAATGTTAAATTAGACACCCAGAGGTCAAACTGGAGCAACTTCCCATTAGGATCAGACTGACACAGCTGGCCAGCTTACCTAGGCCCAACGGGTGACAAGGACCATCCGCAACTGTATATAAAATAGATTATAATAATAAACAACTAAGAACTAAATAGCCTTTCAATACAAATTACTCATCAAGGCCAAGAATGTTAGCTCTACCACCAATATCAGCTACTTCCTGGCACACAAAATTCAAGGGAAAAGAAAAAGAAAATACATGGCTAGGAGCATTAAAGGATTTTTAAATTACCTTTCCACAGATACTTACTGTTAACTGGCCAGCAACACCAAAATCAGCTAATTTTGCATGCCCCTCAGTGTTAAGGAGGATGTTTCCAGCCTTTATATCTCTGTGTATTTTTCTCATAAAGTGCAAATATTCAAGTCCTTTAAGAGTAGATTTAAGAATAGTTGCAATTTCATCTTCTGTTAGCTGCAAGAACACATAAAGGCATTTTTATTTTCAGGTATATGCATACTCAGTGTAAATATATTTAAACTACAGAGGACATCATCAGGTAAGCCCTACACAACAATTCTTATAAGTAAGACACACCAGAAAGCACATATAGGCAGGAACGTCCCCAAGAGGTATAATTCAAACCTCTGATCTAGCAACTCACTGCCCAGACACCAACACACACCATTCGAGTCCAGTCCCAGGGAGCTGCAAAGCCAGAGCAGAAGGCACCAAGCGACGCGGATGGGATGGTGCAACAGGCAGCATCTTCTTAGGTCTGTCACTCAGAAATTGCTACCCTTCAGACACTGGTGTCTTTCATAAGAACTGCTGCCACAGTTTCAACAACACACAGTCAACATTTATCACTAACATCATAAATACTAATTGCCAAGTTGTGCATTACCTTTCTCAGTACAGCCAGTCACCACGGGACCAGCTAGCACGCCCCAGAATGCTTCCCTAGGGAAGGCAGAGAGCCCTCTCTCTGTGGCAGAAGGTTAGAGGTCTTCCTCAAGGAGGAACCTCCTTCCTCAAGGAGAGCAGAAGGGCTCAAGGAGGAACCTCCTTCCTCAAGGAGAGCAGAAGGGCCCTTGAGTTTGGCATTTGCTCAACAAACCACTGGAGTCCTGCACTTGGAGAGAGATGAAAGGGAGGCCACGTTGTCTTCATTTCGCACCCTCCCACATATGAAACACTAAGTCTACAATTAGGGTTATCAAGAATCTGCCTTTGCCCATTAGCAAATTGCAATTAGTAATTGCATCACTTAGGTTCTCACTGAGGGCAATTTGCCAATCAGAAAGGATGCAGCAAGAGCTGCCTGGCAAGAATGAAAAGCACCAAAACAGAAGGAATTATGGTATAAGGAAAACAAAAAGTACCACAAGACTTGATGAAATATGTTAATCATGGACAGTTTGCTGTTTACCATCTGTAGAAAGACACAGTAGCATGCAGAACTATACACAGTCATAGGGCACTTTCATCACGAAAGAAAATGCAATACAGAACAAAAGGAGAGACGTGTATTTTCACTTATGTGCTTCAGAACTACACAGACTACGGAATAAGTCATCAGCTAGCACAGTCACCTTCATCACTTTACATGGGCATGTTAGCATGCTGGGAACAGGCTTGTTTCCCAAGCAAGTGCTCACAGAGAGAAAAATCTGAGTATATCTTTGCACGTGTCATAGCCCAGAAAAATATCAATTTTTGAACAATATTCTAGGTTAAAATAAAAATTAATGTGTTTAAACAGTAATTGCAGTAATATTTTCTCTGTATTCACACATTTGCATCACATGAGAGGAACTGTATTTTTAATACAGGTAATCAAGTGAACCTGACATTCTTAGCCAGGCAAGAATCTATAAAATAGAAGGGAAATACTCAAATTGGGCTGCACTACTGAGTTCCTTTTTTTTTCCCCTCCTTTCTCTACTTTCACAAGAAGTAATTTCACAGAGAAATTAAATCAAGCAATAGCAGTGCCTTCCAGTTTCAAGTGCTGGATCCACATCCCGACCTTCCCTCCCCACCACCACTGAAACCACCAATTCTCAGCCACTTAACACGCCAGCAGAATGACTCACTAAAACAAGGGAGAAGGAGAAAGAATCACACAGAATCACAGAATATTCAAGGTTGGAAGGGACCTCTAGAGATCATCTAGTCCAACCTTCCTGCTCAAGCAGGCACACCTACAGCATGTGGCACAGGGTGGCATCCAGACCTCCAGAGAAGGAGACTCCACAACCCCCCTGGGCAGCCTGTTCCACTGCTCTGTCACCCTCACAGTAAAGAAGTTCCTCCGCACCTGCAGACGGAACTTCCTGTGCTCCAGCTTGTGGCCATTACCCCTCGTCCTATCGCTGGCCACCAGTGAAAACAGCCTGTCCCCTTCCTCCCTGCATTCTCCCTTCCTGAACTTATACACATTAATCAGATCCCCTCTGAGCTTCTCTTCTCCAGAGAAAACAGGCCCAGCTCACTCAGCCTCTCCTCGTACGGGAGATGTTCCATTCCCTTAATCATCCTGGTTGCCCTTCTCTGGACCCTCTCGAGAAGCTCCACGTCCCTCTTATACTGGGGAGCCCAGAACTGCACACAGTACTCCAGGTGCGGCCTCACCAGAGCTGAGTAGAGGGGCAGAATCACCTCCCTTGACCTGCTGGCAACATCCTCTTGATGCAGCCAGGATCCCATTGGCCTTCTTGGCCACGAGGGCACTGCTGCCTCATGGTTAACTTGGTGTCAACCAGGACTCCCAGGTCCCTCTCCGTGGAGCTGCTCTCCAGCAGGTCGAGCCCTAATCTGTACTGGTGCCTGGGGTTATTCCTGCCCAGGTGCAGGACCCTGCACCTGGATTAACATTAACCACCAAATTTATCTGCACTTGAATTACTTATGACAAGTTTCAGTCATGTAACCAAGGGGATCATTTCCCCATTCCCACTTCACAGAATGGGGGTGCAGAGCCAGGGTGCAGGTTAAACACTTGGTTACACAGCAGTGTCCAGCTCAAGCCCTTCCTGTCTGTGCTAAGGTCCACAGCAATCATTCCCACCCTGGGCCAGCTCTTCTGATGAATGACTGTGACTATCTCTGGAAAAAAGGTTAATCCTGAAATAATGGGCATCAAGACAATGAACCCCAAGCAGTAACCTGCAGGTAGAAATCCGTAAAACTTAATGCCTGCTTTGGTCTGGAAACAGGAGTGTTTTGCCTCGCCTAAAATAAAAAACAAATTGTGTTCATAAAGTGCTGCAAATAAACATCTCTCCCTAATATGATGTGCCCTGAAGGATGCAAGTCTGGCTGGGAAACTAGAGCAAAGCACAAAGGGAGACAAAAGGAGGGTTGTTCAGCCTGGAGAATAAGGGGGATCTCGATGCAGTCTGAAACCATCTCAAGATGAAATACTCACACACACTTCTTGGAACAGCCCAACCTAAGGAGAAAAGGCAACAGCAAGGGAAATTCCAGTTAGATGCAAGGAGTAGGGAAACTTGTTGGAAGGGAAAGGAGCCCTGGAAAGCTGCCCAGAACGACTACTGCTCAGAGAGACTCAGATGGACAAGGTCTGGACCAACCTGACTGAACTTGGAAGGCAGGAAGCCATTCACCTCCTCCCTCACTACCTCCAAAATAAACATCCAATTTCAACACAGGAACCTTTCTTTTATCTGCAGTTTTCCTAAATTTCTCTCCTTTCTTCACCACAATAATACACAAAAAAAAATCACCTCAACTTCACATACAGATTCATTTACTTTAAAAGATAGATATGTATATATGTGTGTATTTACACACGCACACACAGAGAAAAAAGGATTCTGTTCTAGCCTTAATGATTCTGGTTTTAATTCCTTATTCTTTACTGTCTAAATTAGAATTTTATCTAGTAAGAGACTACCTCACTGAAGAAGATGTTAGCAGCTCTTCTGATGATCATGAACAACATGGAAAGCTTTTTTCTTTCCAAATGGGAAATGCACCAAGGGAAAGGGGGAGGTTAGACTTCTATTTTTTGGTATTACCAAAAGAGGGCTTTGAGAGTGTTTTGGGATGGTCAGGGTATATGTGATGCCCATACACATGTTTATCCCAATTAAACAGCCATTTAAATGGCCACCTTTGATTGGAATGCATTAGTAAAGATAAATTCTCTATTTCCCATCCTGTGTTTATATGATCATGTTATTGTTTCAGCAACCTAAGATTGACAATATTTAAGAACTATATAGAAAAGAAATATATTGCATTATATTGCAATACAGAATGACTGTGCAAGATATAGGCACAGATATCCCACATCAGTTATTGTGAAAAACAGGCAAAACTAGACACCCAATTCTGCTGCCCTGGATGGATGAGGAACAAGCCTGAGGTCAGCAGCAGACGGCCCCACACGCTCACCCCAGCACTGCTCCATCCGCCTGGCCCCCTGCAAAACTCCGCAGCGGGAACCGAGGCGTTGGGCTCACCTCCAAAGCCAGGCCTTTGGCCTGTTCAGGGAGAAACTGCTCGGATGAGGACAGTTTCTTGACAGGAATAAGCCACCCAGCGTCATCACAGACCGCCTTATCTCTGGCTTCTGCTTCCCCTTTCTCTCTCCATCACAGCGAGCCAGGAGGCCGGGGCAGGCGGTTCCCCCTCTCCCCAGCCCTGCTGGGGCAGTGCCGGGCACACACAAGCCCCACGTGTCTGACCCACACGTGAGGCCCACCAGATGTGGGCCTAGTTCCCAATCCAGAGACACGGAGGTTACACGAGGTAACACTGAGGTACATCCCTTCCATCCTCAACCATTCCGTGATTCTGAAATTCCCGTTTTTTTTTTTTTTATTGTGTATAAAAAAAAGCAGGCATCAACCCTTGTCCTTGGCCCATCCATAGTCTTCATTCACATTATGACAACTTAGGAAAATTGTTATGGGTGCTTGGAGCTACTGAATACAAGTTCTGACAAAGCAAGCACCAACCCTCCATAGTGGAGCCATTTATTGTTTCCACAAAGGAACTTCATCTAAACGCTGAACCACCAAATTCTCTGAACAGCCTCATTCCAGTAACATTGTCAGACATTTTTCATCATACAGAGTAATCAAGTAATCAGAGAGTACAAGAATCATGTACAAGAATGTAACTTCTCTTGTTCCTCAGTCATTACACAACAAATATGGTAGTTTCAGCCTTATAAATTACAGCAGCCACCTAAGGGATGTGCACCAGCTTTAGCTTACTAAGGTAAGCTTACTTTTTCCATGTAAACTTACAATATAAACAGTTAAAATTGTTTTTAAACAGAAGGGTAATTAAATTGTATATAGGTTAATTAAACCACTTAGAGCTCTTTAAGACGGCCTGAAATGATTTGTCAGGGACAGCAAGTAGGATTGAAAAGAGAAGACTATAATTTTAGTAGGCCACATTTATAAAAAATAAGGTAATTGAAGCAAATTAGAGATAATACATTTGTTTCCACTTACTAGAAATAAAATAGCAGTTTTCTTCATTTTTAGGTTTAGTGTACAACAATGAAAACTTCTGAGCATACTTGCACAGCAAGTCCAATTCTTATTCTCCCTTTACATTTACAAGGGGATATTGATGGCTCTACACAGTGACTGCTACAGACCACCAGTCCACTACACATCCTTTTCAAGGAAGACTTTAAATCACTCTAATTTGACTGCTGTTGTGACCTGAGAAAATTTTCCACAAACTCACACACAGAATTTGTAAAGACATGTGCAAACTGAAGCTATTTTTTTTGTGTTTAAATATAATGCATAAATACAATAACAATAGTCTGTCCAAACCATCTTATGCAAACTTGAAATGCTTCCATATTTACAGAGGAGGCAACAAAAGGAGGCTGAAGGGCAGTCATCAGGATCTACAAAATAACATTCAACCTTCAGAATCTCTCTTAATATTTTATACGAGACAGGGAGATGTCAAGGTGTAAAACAGTTTTGGTGGCAGAGAAAAAAAAAAAAAGACCTGCCAAATCCTATGAGTTGATGATATAACAAGAGAGGAGCAGAGACTTTGCTTTGCTTTTCTCCTTATCCACCAGACCATCACCTGCCATAAGGCAGAATAAAAGGTGTACCTAGCCCAGCAGCCTGCCCTCATCATGGCCTACAGGAGGTTCCTAGAAAGAGCATAAGGACACAGTGAGTAAAGCAATACTCGTCTGCCTTACCTGCCCAGCAGTCTGAATTAGGCACATCTCCTGAGCCAGTTACTCAGTATTTTTGTTTATCAGTCCTAACTATTTTAAGTGTAGTCTTGTCCAACTGCCTTTTGAAATCAACCTCTTAACAGCTATAATACGATTTAGAATTATATGGTGAACCTCTTCACCATAGGTGGAGAAAAGCTGTTTCACATCTAGCATCCAAGTGCTTCCTTGTTTTGTAACAAACAGCAGATAATGAAATCCTACTCACTTTCTTTGGGCAACTTAGGGTTATCTAAGCCTTCACCATTTTGCCTTCTGGGCACCTTTTCCCCCCCTACACACACACAAGCATAATTTATTTAGCATCCTTCTTACAGAGGATTATTCTGTGCTTTTGATCATCCTCACCAACTTTCTTTAACCTCTGCAATTCTGTTACATCCTTGGCATGACTGGCACCCCCTTAACATGTCTAGCACCCCTTTTATTTGTTGTCAAATATTAAGCTGAAATGCTCAGAAACGTACGTCTAAAAGTTTTAGCCCCTCAGCCCAAGCCAAATGCATCCCTTCACACTTACCCACACAGAGCCAGAGGCTCTGTATCACGTTTCTTTAATTTTACTACTACTAACACTCCATCAGCAGATCCACATGCAGTTCCCAAATTGACAATTTGGTCTAAACCTTTCTTTCTCTAGCTACAAACTCTTAATCTACGAGAGGACTTTCCATTTCCATTTCCATTGTAGTCATATTTCTTGAAGAAATATTTTTTCTCTGGCAAAGAAGGCTGTCCAAAAACCTGTCACTACAACAATATCTACACCAACCAGGCACTCACTTAGCCAAGAACTCTTAAATAAACACATGCTCTACAAAGCATGTATGCCATGATTTCCCTTTACCAAGAGAAGTACGTTGACTTTTCCCCCTACTACATTTATCCTTGTGACAACCGTATTTTCAGAGTAAAGTTTCTGCTATCAGTTTTCACTATATGGACCAAGAATAGGAGGAAAAAGTTTCTCTGATCATTGGTACACATGTGCTCCAAGAGTGTTTAAATATCATCTTTCCATTAAATCTGTAGCATTCCTAATATGTCAATATTCTAACATAACGGGGGAAAATGGATTGCCTAATGTTTAAACTGTCTATATAAACACACATATATACATGCCCACACATTTAATAAAGAATTCTAGCTTTTATTTTTGGTTATTTCTCTATATTTTGGTTTACATAGAATATCACTACCACAACAGCATCATTTGCTGTTGGAGCTACTGATCATCCTCCTACCCTTGAATAATGTAGGACCATAAACATCTTTACTAGGAGATGCAATAACTCCCAACAGAAGCATCCCACCCTGTAGTTTTGGGCTGTTCTTCCGTAGTTTTGGGCTGTTCTTCCGCAGATTTCAGTTCAACAACACAGCAGCTGGGATGCATTTTAATGCAAAATGAGTGTCATCCTTTCCAAAGACGTTCCCTCTGTTCTGGACATGACCCCACTTCCTAATAAATCCAACTCCATCTTCCCTCACATCCCCTTTTCCTCTTAAGCCTCAACAACACTGTTCCCTCTCTCTGCTCCCACATGTGAGACAAAGAATATTTCAGATCATATTTAAAGTGTCTTTACATAAATAAATAAAATAATAAAAAAAATAGATCTAGCAAGTGCAGGGTCACCTTATATCGTTTAGTGGTAGAATAAATTCCTTATGTTACTGCCCACTACTGGAGGGATAAATATCATCAAAGCATTTAAAGAATATTCAACATTTACAACAAGACCTCAAAAAGTCGCTTGTAAGCAGAACCCACAAAGCCCGTTTCCTGCAGGCCTCCATCCTCCTCTCCATCACTTCTGCCACAACCTCAGTGCGACTCCTTCCTGCAACTCCTCTTTGGAATTTTTCCCACATTCCCCAAGCAGCAGATCCTTCTCCTTGTCATTAGGCTCCCTAATTATGGAGTGGGAGAAGGACAAGTGCGTGGCTGTTTGCAAACCAGGCATGTTCTGCACAACCTACGCATGGACCGGGGGTGGAAAGGGCAGGGGGAAGACGCCACACAAAAGTCTTGTCTTTTACAGGGCAGTAATTTCCACAAAACTTGTAGGATCTTCGTATTTCAAGAGTAATGGATGAAACAGCTACAGCAAACACACAAGCATCTTTCCTAAGAAAAAAAAAGGTAAAAACACATCCCGTGGCAACAACCAAAGTCTTATCTGGTTTCTCTCTTATTCTCGCTTCTAGTCTTCAATAACAGTTTACTTTTAATAAATGCTGTAAGAAAAAGAATACAACTCACCGTTTTATTACGAAGTCTAATTATGTCCGAAACAGAGCCAGCCCCACAATATTCCATAACAATCCACAGATCTGTGTTCTTAAAATAGCTGCCATAATACTTGACAACATAGGGACTAGAGGGAGAAAAAAAATTACATGTTTTTCATAGTGAAGATACCAGTAGAGTTCTGTTAAAAATTACAGTTTGACAGGCAAGAGCACAGTCAGATAGCAAGCATAGTCAGATGCATTTTAAAACTGTAATTATTTTAACCAATGCCTAGTTAGAACAAAGCTTGTATTTACTTAATAAAAATGACTGAAGCACTACCATACACACCATAAATTATCAGTGATTATTTAAATAAACAGTTTTGCCCAAGCATAAATCTTCTAATGAAAGGCGGGCAGCATCCTTCCCTTAACAAGCTTGTTTTTCCCTCTTAAAACCACTCCAGTTTTAACTCTCCTTGAGAAACTACTGTTTTTTTTTCCCCACTTCTTCCCTCAGGACCTCTAAAAACCTCCCATTTCCTCTCTCACAAAACCAAGTAAAAAGAGAAAAAAAAAAGAGGGGGGAGGGGAAAAACACATGGTCCCTCCCCCAACTCCTACTTTTTCACATATATGAAATTCTTTCAAGTGCAAATGTAGGCTACCATCTGAAAACACTTTTTTTTTTGCTGGTTAGAACAAGACTTCTGGATCTGAAAATCCATTTCCCTGCGGAAGTGTCTCATGTTAAGATGTATTTTTAGCACTGTCATAAACAGAACATGTTGCTTTGCTATTCATCAACATGTCACTTGACATAACGCTTCCTCCGAGGCGCTCACAACAGAGGCATAAGCAGATGTAGTAAAGATGCAACAAGGATCTTCCTTCAGAATAGTGATTAATGTTGTGTTTATGGAAATAAGTGGCTGGAATTCCTTCCAAATGCTTAAGCAAAGGAGGTTTAGTCAGGCTGGCATCAGTCCCTTCGAAAGCAAAGGAGAGGCTGTGCTCTCCAACGCCAGCCTCAGGGGAGGACACCCACACTGTGCAGCACAACTGAACTCGGCTTTGCAGAAAGGGGCTCTTTGCACAGGGAGTTTGGGCGGCAGGATTTTTTGCTAGAAAACTGCTGAAATAAAAAGAGGGGCTCAATGGTTTCCACCTGCAATGCTCATGCAGGACAGGTCAGACCTGAACATACACACAGACCTTTTCATGGCATTGCAGGTTCTGCAGAACAGGCCACAGTGAAGAGTCACCAGCAGCACCATAAGAGCAGCCAGTTCCACCTGTGTAACCAACCTAGAACCAAACCCTAACAAGCCCTACCTACATACAGATCTTGCCCCTATGGATTCCTGAGGCGAGGTAAATTCCTAAACTTCACCATCATCTCTGTGGACTAAGATCTTCTCAGCAGAGTTCTTAATGCCACTGTTTTTTATGACCATCTCCTGCCGGGTTTACACTGTCTTAATATTCCCAGCAAGACCTGTGCATTATTACAATTCCAAACAAGGCAACCGTAACAGCACATTTGCTTACAGCTTCATCCCAGATAACTGTGTGAATCAGCCTTTTCCATAGCAACAGTTTGCCTTAGAATCTACCTTTTTTAGCGCCAGTTGGACTTCAGTCCAAACACCGCGGTTAGCTCTGAAACCTGTCAGGGAAGAGGGGAGGATGCTGAGATTGAAGCATCTTTTATTCAAGATGCTCCATGAATCCAGGGTTTTAATGTAACATCTGAGGAATCACCACAAGCTAAAAGGGTAGGTCCCTCCCTCCCAGCAGCACTGCACGATACTGCATTTGCACTGGGGAAGCCACCACACAAGGAAGCTCACGCTGCAGAGCTGCACCCCGGCCTTTGTTTTCAACCAGAGAACGGCTGCATCTCATCCAGAGCACCCAGCAACACCTGAATAAATACAGGGGGCACTAAAAGAACTACCTTCAGACTTGGGGTGGGTATCACTCACTTCCAGTCAAGGGCAAATTTTTCTTTTAATGACAGACCACTTGCTCTAAGAAGTTATTGATTAAACAATCAGCATTTTGAAGACAGGTCCTAACTGAAGTGTGAAATTTTCCTTGAACTGCAAACAGATTCCCGCATTTCTGTTTAGATATGAACAAAAACTCACCCCAAAAATTTGGAAATGTTTGGGAAAATAGAACCAAAACTTTAAAAAGTGATACCAAAAAGTACATTGCAACAAAA
>VZSG01000223.1:0-15499 GCA_013398315.1 Nothoprocta pentlandii | reverse complement strand
GCTGCCCGCCGCACGCCGGCACGCGCTCATTGGATGAAGCGGACGTCGCGCAGCGAGGCAGCCCGCGGGAGCGCCGAGGCCCCGCCCGCCGCACGGAGCGTCTCACGGGAAGGGCGGGAGGAGGCTGGAGCGCTCCCGGCGTGCCCCGCGGGGTGGCGGCGCCCCGCGGGGCACGCCGGGAAATGTAGTCTTCCTGCGGCGGGGCTGGCCCGCGCGCAGGGCGGCGGCGAGGCCGCCCGCCGCGCTCGGTGCCCTGAGCCGCTCACGGGCTCCGGGCTCGGAGCCCTGCCTCTTGCCATGGCCCGCCGAGGTGCCCTTGGACGGCACCGCAGCTCTCTAGTAGCTTGGCCGCTGTCCCCAGTTCTGCACCGTCCGTGACCTTGCTGAGCGCACGCTCAGTCCCCTCATGCACGACATTACATCACGCTCAGTCCCCTCATGCACGACATTACATCACGCTCAGTCCCCTCATGCACGACATTACTGACGAGGTTGTTCAATAAGAGCATCCAACCCAGTGCCAGCCCCCGTGCGACTAGTGCCTGACCTCCAGCCGCTGATGACGACCCTCAGGACTCGGCAGCTTGGCCACCTTTCAATCCACCTCGCTGTCCGCCTCACTCCGTCTGCTTTCTATGAGGATGTTATGGGAGACGGTGTCAAAAGAACTCACTAAATCTGAGATAAATAACATCCGTTGCTCTCTCCTCATCCACGGATGCAGTCATCCCATCAGAGAAGACTATCAGACTGGTTAAGCACAACCCCCCACCCCTTCATAAGTTTCCTGTCCAAGAACTTACTTGTCCAGCTTATCCTAGAAAGGCGTATTTAGATGTTAGCTCTTCTCAGCAAGTGGTTTACTACCACAGTCTCCACTTGGGAAAAATACCCCCATCACCAGATTACTGGGGGAAAAGGGAACCAGAGCATCCCCCGTCTCTGCTGCTCAAGGCAGAACAGTTTGAAAGAAGCCAAGATGACTCAATAACCTGGCCTTGTAGCCTAGAGAGCAGGGCAGTGACAAAAAATGTGGACTAGATCCATGCCTTTCTCACTGGCAGAAGTTTCAGTTGTGCCT
This sequence comes from Nothoprocta pentlandii, assembly GCA_013398315.1. Classification (NCBI taxonomy): domain Eukaryota; kingdom Metazoa; phylum Chordata; class Aves; order Tinamiformes; family Tinamidae; genus Nothoprocta; species Nothoprocta pentlandii. The sequence goes on along the minus strand of VZSG01000223.1, from coordinate 14,418 downwards.
TATTCAAGTAGCTAGAATGCTTTCAAAATACTTCTATGCTGAAAATAAAATGCCAGCATAGACGCCATAGTATTTTGAAAGATAAATTTATGAATCTCTCATCCTTCCAAATGGTATTTTTATTTTACAACACTGGAATAACATCATCTCACTGTTGCCCTACAACTTGGATTTGGAAACCTTGCTGTGAAATGTAATACTGATTCAGTATTCATTACAATACCGCAACTAGCCACTAGCAAAGAAGGAATTTTGAAAGGGAAAACAGTCTCCTACTGTCTAATTCAGGCTTTCCAATAAAGGCAAGTCTAGATGTTCTGGAGGCATGAATACACTATGAGATTGCTGGTGTCTAGACAACATGGAGATGAGGAAGTTGCGCACTACCTGCTGTAGTATTCCCATAATTTCTTCTACCCGTGGAACTATACAACACTACCAAGAAGCAGAAGTAAATAAAGGTTTGATGTCATCCCATCTTAAAAATTTAGGAGAAAAACTTACTGAATTACTCCTCTTCCTTTTAAGTAGTTCATCCACTTCAGCATTTTACCGGAGTGCATGAGGATTCACTTCTCTGCAGAATTGGCATCAACATCAAATAGGGTTCCTTAGACGAAAGGACCGATGAAGACCATACTTAGTATTTGAGTACTATAATTATTTTATATTAAAATGTAATTTTGTAAACAAATAAAATGATTTATATTACAACAGCTATAATTATTTAAACTGCAGCAGAATCAGGAATCATAATGCCCTGCACAAGTATTAGATGCTCTATAACCACAAACTAAGACGGTCCCCCAAACTGTAAATATGTGCACCAACAAATTCCAAGACGTCAGTGTCTGCCTCAGGGACACAGAATTCATAATAAACACAAACTGTGACGGACGAAAGTTAATATCTGAAAAACTCAGGTCTGAGTTTCAAAGAGCTATTACTAATAACAAAATTTAAATTCCAAATATATACTTCACAGGCAATCATAAACATCACATAAATAAATAACAAGTGTTACAGTAGGGCCCTTACCCAGCTCCTTTGATAGCAATAAAATAAACACTCACTTCAGAAGGTATTAGATCGAGCTCATTTAAACACCGCGTGTTTGTGTAAACAAATAGATAGTGTTCCTAGAAAACCCCGGAGTCCCTGGCACACGTTTTCCTATAGATCTGAGTGCCCTCCATCAAACCCAGTCTCTATAGGAGGTCCTGCCCCCCAGCCCGGCTCCTCTCTCCCTGCGCTCTTCCCGCTGCAGGTTTCCAGCTCCCTCCCGCCCCGTCTCCTGTTTCTTTCCCAAACGTTCCCGCTCGCCCGCCACGCTGGAAGCCCTGGTGCCCTGCGGGACATTCCCTGGGCGCCGCTCGGGCCCCCGCGCGGCCCCGAGCTCCCGCGACGAGGCCGAGGCCCGACGTCCCCGTCATCTTCCCTCACCATTCCCCTCACTTTCCCGCTCCGGCGGCTTGACGGGGCTACGGAAGGGACACTGGGGCATTCCCGCCTCTCCCCAGCCCCCCAGGAGCTTTGCCAGCAGAGGAACTTGATATTATCAGGGCCCTCAGATCTTCATCAAACTTGATTAATACTGGCCAGCCGAGCCGCCCGTTACAGCGCGGGGAGAAGGGAAAGGGCCGGCAGGCGCACACGGAGCCGGAGAGACTGCAGGAGTCTTGTTTCCTTAGGAAACTGATTTATAAATTATATAGACAAATAGTCAACAACAATATGTTTGCATGTCTCCCTGTGTGATTGCCTGATAGGGATCTGGCATGCAGAAAGTTAAGGAAAAGGCCTTGAGTGAAATACCAGCCTGTTTATACAGAAGATAAGAAAAACTGACTTCTGCCTGTATTTCTTTCCTACCTATCATGTCTAATGTGAGGTAACCTTGAAGGTTTAACTAAGAATTTATTATATAATTCCCTAACCCTGTCAGTCACAAAATAAAACAGTGAAAGAACAACATCTTCTCAGATATGGATTAAAATTTAGATTTCTTTTAATGCAAGTCTTTGCAAAACTTAGGAATAAAGAACTGCTTTCTCCCTTTACCCCCTCTCCAATTACCCGTAGCTGAATATTTAATTAATTTTGCATAATGATTTTTTCTGTTAACTTTTGCTCATTTCGCAAGACAGAGATGCAGAAAAAAATATTCTGGAAACAGAGCTACAAATTCTGACATTCATGTTCACTCTTCTGAAATTAGTCTGATTCACAAGAATCCTACTTGTCATTAAAGCACAGTAAAACAGTCATCATAAAAATATTAGATTTACTGCTGCATTTCTTCTCCCCACAAAATATCTTTCATTTTAATATCCAAAATATTATTGCTAGAGCTGAATATATTTGTTGATTAGGATAGATTTTTTTTCTCTCGCCTGACCATTTAACTCACAGTCTTGGTAACAGGCTATATATAGACTTACCATTTGCTATTTTTCCTATTATAGCTCACTATAGTAAAAATAAACCATGGATACAGAGTTGCTATTTACAGTTAACCACAAAAGATATTCCAATATGCACCACAGCTGCATTGATTGAGCTCCTGGAATCTAAGGATCACCATCAATGTGGAAAAAAAAAATCTTTTTATTTGTTAAAAAATCACTGTTGTTGTTGGTAATACACAGAGTTACTTTGCATTCCCATCTATATAAAAATATTCACCCTGTTTATGGGGGGCAACCATCTGTTCTCCAGTCTGCAAAAAAAAGGTGTGCAGGGACACTGCAGAGCTGCACTTCCCAGCCCAGCCTGATGCCCGTGTTGGCAGTGGAAACTGGTATCAATAACTAAAGAATGACTGAATCATCGTTCCTTAATGGGAAAGTATTACATGAAGCAACGTTCAGCTGTGTGAATCCAGAGGCAGAGCAGCGAGGCCAGCCCAAGGCTGCTCTCACTGTGAAGGAAGGCTGCATTTTCTCCCCTCTTCCCGTAGCTCCCTAGCTGAGAGTTAAACGTGGCAAAAACGGTAAAGGAGTATTAGGCACAGAACAGGGTATTTTCATTTTGAGGGACGACGCTTTCAAGAGGCTAATGGGACCCGCTATGTCAGCTATGGCGAGGGGAAACGTTCCCGTTCCTAAGGGCCTCTGCGGAGGTGCTTAAGGAAGGTATAAAAAGACAGGGAGCACAAGGGAAAACAAGCGCAGGTGACAACAAAGCAAAACCCCGTCGTACTGCAAAGTAAACGGGGCACTGTGTAGAGCTACAGGCGTTACGCTGTGAAATGCTTACAGCTTATTCTTGCTGTGGCACTTTTGTCAATAAAACCCGTCCTGTTTCTGAACGTGCACTTCTGAAGTGCATTTCCAGATTGTTTCAACAACAAATCAAGTGCTGCATTTGTAAAAGGACACTCGCTCTACTGACTTTAAAACCACCAATTTTCAGCTTCCTACTTTCCCCTCCACTAGCTTTCCCAATCAAAACACACCAAGAGATCATAATTTGATTCCAAATAAGCTGCTCACATAACATACATGGTTATATCTTAAAAAAATATAATTCTAGCCTTAAACCTTCACAAAAAAAAAGCTCAACAACATAATCATCATTTCATGGCTGGCTCTGAAGTAGTGGGTCTGATTACAAGATAAGATCCCACAGAAAGTGGAAATAAACTCAAATACTCAGTACAAGAAGGAGAAGAAAGAAGGAAAAAAAAAGAAAAAAGAAAAAGAAAAGCTTTGCACTTAGATTCCCATACTGCTCTTAAAAGCAGCAGGACACCATCCCCGCAGCAGCCCCTCTGCCCCAGCAACAGCACAGAAACAAATAGTGAAGTTTCACAAAACTTCCTTTATAAGGTGCACTGATTTGGCCTCTGCTAATCGGGTTTAGTTCAATAGAAGAGATTTTATGGCAGCCTCTCTGCTCTCTGAGATAAGTACTAAGACACTGTCACGTTGAACAAGAAAACTCTCTGCATAAGACAAGAACTTTGAAGTGGCTGAATATGCACGGGTCAGGCTATAAAAATCACAGTAAAACATAAAGACAGTTACTATCTAGAGATCGTAGAAAACATATTAAATTTGAAACCTAATGTCTTCCCCTCTATTTCTTCACCAAAAATGTGCTTTCCTACTTACAGGCTGAAATCTAGTGGAGATTAAATAATCTCTTTAACAGCAGAAAACAGCTTATCAACAGCTGTTATACCCATTATTACCCAGCTGAGTTGAGCAAGAAAACAAAAATAAACAAACCTTTCTCTACATGAAAATAAAACAATTTCATATGCTAGGAAGTTTCTTAATGGGAACAGTTAATTTACCACAAGGCATATTCAGCATCTCGCATGCATACAGCTTCCACCTAAAATGAATCATTCCTTCCAGTCTAGAAAACTGAGGTCCTTTATCTTCCTCGGGTGGAGTCCATCTCCTCCCAGAGAGCCCTACAGAGTAAAACTGCTAATCATTTTAAGATTTAGAGATATTATTTCTTTTGTGTCCATATATCTTGTTTCGGTGTCTTCTAAATGAGAGCATTTAATGTTTGTGTAACCTTGAATTGGCCGATACACATGTTTTATTGCTCCATCCTTGCACTCTCCCGTAGATCTAAGATATGATTTGTTGTGCTGGCAGTATTAAGCTGCTCTTACCTGGTCAGTAATACTAATTTTTAATTACTTAAAAATCCTTTTAAAATGAGTGTGCTAGTCTGAATATATGGTTGCACAAGTAAAAACTGAAAGAGAAGTTTAAAAAAAGCCAAACTACATCTTTTAAGATATACGTCATCTCTCCTCAGTAAGACTAACAGATATTAAATCCTTACTTTGTACAATTCACAGTAGGTGGAATATCTCTAGGATCTGATCCAAAATCTATTTGCCACAATGCAGGCAAATATATTTCAATTACCTTTGAAATATACTGCTTGGGGGAGCAGGTCTCAAAGCAGGGTCCTCTAATTTGCTGATGGGAGTGTGAATATAAATGCAGATTTTTGCATGACTGGTGTTTCCATCCTCAGTCTGATTCATTTCCCAGGAGGAAGGAGGAAAGGTCAAAATCAGAGGCAGATCATGTTAAACACCCCCCTTTATCTGACATAACCTCTTAATAATATGTAATAAGTGTATTTGATTGCGAATAACACAGTCAAAGAGGATGAGATAAACAGCATAGAAACGCTGCCCTTATTGTGGAAGTGAAACTAAGAATTTGAAATTTTAGACGCTGAGAAAATGCGCTGTTTGAGTCACAGAAACACTTACGCAACGTTGTACTAGTTGATGACTCTTTAAACGGTATGATAATTTTAAGTGAGACTATGCAGAGGAAGATTAAAGCACACAACTGTGTAAGAAAGAACATCCACAAATATCTATAGCACTAGTTACATACAAAGTAACAGGAACAACACTATGAATACAAATGTTTCATTTCTGCTGTATTATTGGTGTTTGATTTAAAATTTCAAAACAACCTTTCAAAAACAAACACCCAAAGTCTCCTTGTATTGAAAGGCACTGGATACAGAGCAACTCTTAATCAAATGCCTCAAAAGCCAACTCAAAAGCCCTGCCCTAAAGCATACTGAATTAGGCTCCCAAGACCCGTTTTTGGCACCTGTTCTTAAAATAAGAAAGAAAAAAAAGAAAAAAACAGAAAGAAAAAGTACTCTGCACAACGATCATGTGCTATTTTCCAGGAATTCAGCAATTTCTTGGAGAGATTAAATTTACTGCAGCTTTGAAATAACAGGGTAACTGCAGATTCTGAACGGTTGCATATCTGTGCAGGGCTGGAGCACAGGGACCCTCGGGGAGGTTTCCTGCAGTTAACCCATCCTCCTCTTCTGCGCCTCTTCTTACATGCAAAGGAAAAAATTCTGTGCTTAATACAATATTTATAGCTATAAATAACAGTGAATTCCTGTCTAGTTTTACTGTACCAGCATGTATAAGAAATACATAAAACTACACATATATTATTGCTACTACTTTGCAAGATGTTGTATATATTGTAAAGTTGGCTGTCTTAATAGAAGGCAGCTAAAGACCTCTGCACTTAAATCTGCCAGAGCTGATACAGCAATCACAAACATGTGTTGTTACACTTCTTATGGCTCATCTCCACATGGTGCAGCTGTTGTGTTGGCTAAAGAAAACGCAGGCCCAAGGGAAACAAATTCAATTCAGCTGGGGTGACTTCCACTAAGAAAAGTGTTTCAAGGAGAACAGGTGCCTTACAGTGAGGGGGATTGTTTGAGGGGGGTTTTTCCCCAAACTTGTTTTGTTTCTAGGAAGCCTGCTCTCAGGCCTTGTGCCTCTGGTAATAATCTCTCTCGCAGTCTTAACTTTTAAATAATACCCTTCCCAAAGGCAACGGATTCCAGAAATTCTAGTTGTGTGTGTTTGTCTTAGGCCCGCGATGGGAAGACTAGCGCAGGGCCTTATCGCGCGGGCTAGAAGCCGCGCTGAGCCTTATTGCCGTTATTTGGATTCCTCGGCCTTAGGGAAGTTTGTTTAATCCCGGAGCGGCCCGGCTGCTCCGCGCCGCCCCTTGACACCCGCAGAGCCGCCCAGTTTGTCCCAGCTGACAATCAGACTATTGTGCTAAGCCTGGGTTTTTGCTTAAAGTCACTTACATGAAGCATCCTTCTAAATAAATTTTTAGATAGTTCTAAATAAATATTGATTAATTAAGTAACCAAGGCAAAGTATTATTTAGTCTTGCTTAACAGGACAATATGAAGTGGATGAGCCTCTTTATCCTCTTTATTTTATTTTACTTCTCTTTTTTTTTTTTTTTTTTTTTTTTTTTTTTTTTTTTTTTTTTTTTTTTTTTTTTTTTTTTTTTTTTTTTTTTTTNAACAAAAAGGAGTTTACCTTGTTGCCTGCCTTCCTTAGTTTTGTCATGCATTCCTGGCTTTCCATTTCCCCTGGAGTAACAGGCTGGAAAATTTTGAGCTGATCTCAGTGGCTGACTCAGCAGCCTTCGGACATGGTAGGGAGCAAATCCTATAGCGCTGAGACAGCGGGATCACTGGGCGCTGGGAAACGCTGTTTTCCCAGCAAGCTCCCTGTAGGTCTCTCTCTCTCCACATGGATTGACTCGGCCTCTCAGACAGACAGAGCAGCGGTCAGCAGATCTTTCTCCTCCCATGCTCTTGTCAGCCCCTTCTCCAAAAAACGTATTCTCTTACTCTTGCTGCACAGATGTCTTCTTTGCACTTTTGTTTCCCTTTTCTTTCTCCAGATCTCCACTGAAGATAAAAATTCCTTTTCTTTGGGGAAACAGAGGTCCAAACAAGGCATGATTTTTCACTCAGACCCCAGTCTTCCATTCCTACAGAGCTGCTTCCTCTAAAGATGTATGTAGACACAATTCCTGGACCTTCCTCCTCAGGTTTTGGCTAATAAAGCAAGGTATGACAACAAACTTCTGCTTTTCTTTTTACAAGGTTAAGCTGTTTTGTCAACTGTTATTGCTACATTTTGGGTCCCCACAGTGTCTTATGCAGACTTTGGGTTTTTTTTTTCTAGTTATTTTTTCAAATTTTGAGACTGGAGACCCAGAACTCCCAGTGACTTCTTGTTTTTGGATAATTCTCACTATAAAGTCTTCCTGATCCCAGAAGCCGCCACTTCCAAGCCTCCACTCACTGCCCTGACATCAAAATCTACTAGGAGCAGCTAGACCAAAAATGCAACCTACCACAGCGAGGAAGGGAAGGGTCACAGAAGAACGAGAAACAACTGCAGAAGGGAACCAGTGCTCACACACAAGCCACCATGAGGACATTCCTTTTTCTTTTCCTTATAAAAAGGTGATATATTTTTTCCTGAACACTCACAGAAAGAATCAGTAGAGTGAGACTACTTCAGAAGAGTGCCTGGCTGCCACCCCAGGAGGCTGGTGAAGGTGGTGTTTGGATTTGAGAGTAACCTCTCGCTTTTCATGCCATTGCAGTATGTGCTTATCAGGGAAGTTTTATGTTTGGGGTTCAGGGAGAAGGTGATGGCCATCTACTCTGAGTGCTTTCAGACGGCTGGTTTTTCAGTGTGCTGCTGGCACTCTTCCAGGAGGAGGCCTGGCCATTAGATAAGCTTAGTATTATGATGGCCATTTGCAAAACAGATGAGAGCAGAAATAGCAAGAGGAAATGAGAAACCCAAGAAACCTGCTGGAACTCCCTTCAAATAAAGATCCAACCTTGGAAGGAAAAGTATTAGATCCTTTGACTGAAAGAAAAAGTGGTGAGTGTGTAAGTTTTCAGCTGCTAAGAACACGATCACCACCTTCCCAAGGGAGATAAAAGCACCAGTGGAAGGAAAGACACAAGTGCCAGCCTGTAAAAACCTAGGAAGGATTAAACATGGAAGTTTTCAGGCAATGCTAGAGAGAGGATCCATTTATTTCTGAGTTGAAGTTGTTTTTTGATGATGAAGACCATGCCCAGCGTGGCTAAGGATCCTGTTTAATAATCCTTTCCTTCGCCAGTATTTAAATAGTGTCACGTGGCATCAGAAAGTTATGTTACCAGAGGATTTGACAGATATCCCTTGATACATCCTGTGGTGGCAGCTCCCCGTTCCAGCTGTGTCTTCCACCTCCCTGCCAAAAGCTAATGTTTCTGGAGGTGAATTGGCCAAAGGGACCATATCCCTTCAGCAGATCCAGTTCGCAGTCAGATGCTGTAACTCAAATTTGCAAGTAGATATAGCTCAGGGCCATTCATTTTGGTTCTTTTAATAGCTGAAGTCTCCTTTGCACTGGTATTTGGAAATGTTGTGACCAGTGATCCTTGGTTACTGTGTTTTCACTATCAAGGATTCGCATGGAAATGGAACTGATGTGGCGGAAACGGGAATGAGGCCTTCTCCACTGATAATTTCCTGGCAGAGAAAAAATATTAAGTCATCTTTTCTTTTAATCAAATACTCTCACCTGAGTAAATACTCCAGCAATTCCAATTTTTAGTTTTATTATCATAGCCTGTTGCTCAAGCTGTGTTTTCTGACTTTGCAGCAATGCTAGTGCTATGAGCACACGAAGATTTTGCAAACTGGCATTGTATTCGGTTCCTTTTACATTTCCACACATAATCTGCATAGCATTATTAAATCTTTCCTGTACATTATTTAGCCTCTGGGATCAAATGAAATCATGCACAACTGGAACTCCCGGGGCTTTGACAGATGTCCTCTGGCAGATTTTTTTGCAGTGGTTTAAGTTGTTTCTACTCTCAGCTATTTGCTTGGCCTTTTCCTGGAACGGGACATATCTCAGCTGCTTGATGGAAAACACTGATGTCTTAGCTTTAAAAGACGATAAAAGCGGGTTTGTGTTACTGCACTAGGCTGAGAGCTGCAGTGGCTGAAAGGAAGGTACAGCCCTTTTCCCCAGGCCATGCAGGGGAAGGGCAGCCTTGCATGCACAGTTGCTAGAGGTGTTAGCAGCAGTGGCATGGACTGCGAGTGCTTGGAGACATATGGATATGGATATGCCATATCCATAGCATTGAGCCTCTGCTCCATGTTCCATGGGAGAGCACAGGGAAAGGGATTCCCTTCCTCGGTACCTGCAGAAGATTTTCATGTATGGGAGGGTTTTTTTTTTCTGCCTTGGGTGTTTTGTAGCCTCTCTGCTAAAAAGAACAGTGGCCTTAAGGGCTCTGTCATATTCCCTGGGTTACTCCTCCTCCAGATTTGAACTAAATAAAAGAGCCCTCCTGTTGTCTCTAAATTGTTCCCTAAAAATTCTGTATTAATATGGAAAAAACTTCTTACCACCGTCCCATTTTACTAAGTCCGGAGTTCTTAAACAACTGAGCATTTAAACCTGCAAATAAGCTTAAGAATGTGTCACTGCGTTCAAGAAGTGTGCTTTAGTTTTAAGAAACCACAGCTGCAACAGTAAGATGGAAATTTGACACACACTAGGTTGAAGGTGGTAAGGATTAAAGGTATGGAATTAGAAAAACCTTGCACTGTTGACCAGAATACAGCACATAAATCAATGACTAACTTTGGCTAAGCTCGGCGTTATGGAAGTATGCAGCAGTGCAGCTTCACAGTTATCAGTATTTGTCATCTTGAATATCAGTACAGATGCCAGATGCAAAAGAGGGGCCCAGCAGGAACATGGGGGATGAGGAAAAGCAAATTAATAATTTCGGTGACAATGTACACTATTTTGATGTGAAACAGAACTTCTGTAATATTTCAAGGGACATACGTACAAATCTATCTATATGCATGGACAAAAGCTGTTGGAAATAAGCCTTTGACTTCAAAATGTGCCTGATTAAAAAGAATACTGATAAGAATTAGGAAGAGAGCAGCTGGGACTTTGATTGCAGTTATGTTTTCTTCTGGATGTTTATTTCTAGATCACTTTTGCAGCTGCTTTTATCTATTCCTTAGAAGTTCTTATAGATTTGAGGAACCATTAGCTGTAAAAGTAAACATTAGCTTGGTCTGTTTTTATGTTCCTTCTTTAAGCCATTTTTTGGGGGAAGAGATAACATTAGACTAATGTTGAACTAGATCAGCAGTAAGTGATGCTCTGTGCAGCCTTTTAGTATTTCAGGCTTCACCTGTAACTCTTAACAGGAAATCAAGCATTCCTAATATTCCTCTTTACGAAGCACAAATAAAAATTTCTAGGAATGAAAATACTCCCTTCAGGAAAAATAAGAATCATCTGCATTTCAAACCACAACCTAGGTATAAGCACGGTTCTTAATACCAATCACGCTGCCTTTCAGTATCTGCCATCTATAAATATTATGCTTTGAATAAAACAGATCTGCAGTTTTGGCTTCACTTCACTCTGATTTATTTTGTTACCGTAGTTGTTTAAGAGTTCTTTAGTGGCTGTGTTTTTGTATTTGCTTAAGGGCTGTCTACATGGAGACCACAGAGAGGTCAGGGTTAGCCCTGCTTAACCTTAGCTAATGACCTTTATCGGTGGTCTCCCAGGGGTGTTGGCGATGCTGCTATGGCCACGGGCTGACTCTCACGCCAGCTCCCGCTGAGGTAAACACGCTGAATTCACGTGCTGCTTCCTCCCAGCAGAGGACTTTACCGGGCTGTGTTGGGCACAGGCCACCTGGCCCAGGTCATGGAGACTTCCCCGCTTCCAGGTTGAGCCAAGGGTTGGAGGGCAAGACAGCTTTCGTCCAAGAATCCTTTCAGGTGGCTGCGAGGGTCTCCTTGGGGCACTCTTGTTGGCTTCAGAAAACAATTTTTCATGATCAGCTTTGACTTCTCTCCCACTAACATTTTTGTTAACAATGGAGGCTTCCTCACAGCTTTCCGAGCACATCATCCCAGGCTCCCTAAAGCCCCCAGTCCCGCTGACGGCATTAACCCTCGCATTGTGTCTCCCTCACCCCAGCAAGGCTGGCGTCCCAAAGCACGCCCGGTGCCAGGGTCTCGCTCTTCCCCTCTGCGCCAGCCCTACTTGCCCGAAACCCCAGCCAGGACTATCCCGACACAGGTGGGCCCCATGCCTCGCTCGGGGAGACGGGCAGGCTCGTGACACACACAGGAGCACAGTTCAAAAAGGCACCTCTGCAATACGGCTCACATAGTATCTCTTTTCTCTCTCTTCAGTAATCTGCAAGGCTGAAAATAACTGGCCTTGAGGCCGCTCTGCTTCTGCTGCAGTGTAGTGTCCTAGGCTTTCAGTTCCCTTGTGGCTACAACGAGTTCTATTGTGGAAATGAATAGGTTTTGTATTTTTCTTGGAAACAGTTCCCAGAGGGGCATTGGAAATAGTAGTGTAAGTTTTGCCAGTCTATCATGGTCAAATAGGAGGTCAAATAAATGAAATAGCTAAGGCAAGCAAGACAAAGATGCAGTGATAATTGATATTATTCACTAGACATGGCATGCCGTCAGGGTGAAATAAACTTCCATTCAGCAGCTTTGAACCTATGACTTGCCAGCCTGCAGGAGTTCCCCAAGTACTTTTGGGGGTCTGTGAAGGGAAAAAAAAGGAGAATGAGTTCAATGCCAGTCACAGAATCACAGAATCACAGAATATTCGAGGTTGGAAGGGACCTCTAGAGATCATCTAGTCCAACCTTCCCGCTCAAGCAGGCACACCTAGAGCATGTGGCACAGGGTGGCATCCAGGCGGATGGATGGATCCAGTCCATTGAAGAATTTCCGTCCTGGAAAACAAAATAGGAATTTGTGCGTAAAGAAGATGGAAATCCATTATTTAGCTTCAATGCCAGAGTCATGGGTCTGGTGTGCCCTCTGTGCGTGGTCAGCTTCAACACCGAGAGAGGCAAAACTGCCGTGATACACAAGGCCTGCATGTTGGCAATGCAGCCATCTGAAGGACTCTACTAGCACCGGGATGGGGTGGGATGGGATGGAGAACTTCATTCCTTACCAGAGAACGTTCTGACTGGTCCCTGCCCAGCTCAGACACGTTCCTGAAGCAGTTTTAGCTCCAGTCCCATTCTCAGCTGCCTGTGCAACCTCTCCATGCTCCAGGATGATCCTGATCTGGTCATTCTCTGCTGTGACAATGGGAAGTTCGGTAAAACTACCACTGAGTTCATGGGTAAAAGGGTCATAGAATCATAGAATCATAGAATGCTTGAGGTTGGAAGGGACCTCAGAGGTCATCTAGTCCAACTCCCCTGCTCATGCAGGGTCACCTAGAGCACATGGCACAGGGCTGCATCCAGGGGGGTTTTAAAGATCTCCACAGGAGACTCCACAGCCTCTCTGGGCAGCCTGTTCCAGGGCTCTGTCACCCTCACTGTCAAGAAGTGTTTCCTTAAGTTCCTGTGGAACTTTTGGTGCCTCAGCTTGTGGCCGTTTCCTCTAGTCCTATCACTGTCCAAGGATGGTCCTTCCATCCATGTCCCAAGATATATACACATTGACCCCGATATTTGTCTCATCTGTCCTGAAACCCCCCCACACCCTCCGTGAGCAAGATGAGCATCGAAGCCACAAGCTTCGCCTTGGAGCAACTGTCCCCGCTCTGTGGCTGGGAGGTGGCAGCAGGAGGAAGCTGAAGGGAGCACCAGCGTCTCAAGAGAGAGACAAGGTGCTCGTAACAGATCACCGAGTGGCAACAATTTAATTCATGACAGGCAGCATGAGAGCAGGCAGGATGCAAAAAAAAAATGCCTAAAATGGCACTGTCCTTTTTTTTTTTTTTTTTCTTTTCTTTTTTCCTCCATAAGCTTTTATTCATTTATTTATTTTTATGAGGTGATTTGAAAATAATGGCCCTGATTCAGGAAATCCTTTAGAACAGCAGTAAAACACATGCTCAGCATGTGACTTTGGCACATGAAGACCCTGAAGCACCTGCCTAGGTACTGCCTGAGCGCTGATGGACTTAAGCGTGTGCTTAAGTGGTTCCCTGGATCATATCCAATAGAGATATCTATATCTATAGGGCAACGTTGGGCTTTGGCAGTGATTTTTAAGAGCCTTCACATGCCTTACCATAGGAAGGTTTCCCTCCATTTCCTCTTATTTCAGGAATCCTCAATCCTTTCACTGTAGAAGAGCCTTCCAAAGAAGGGCAAGGTTTATCTGGACATCCTAGGCGTGAGTCTGCCCAGGAACAACGGGTACTTTTCCATAATACCCATTATTGTGCTTTTCTTTGAATTAGATGCCACAAACAATAGAAAAAACACGCGGCGATTTATACAGGCATTGTGCACATCTGTAAGTGATGATTTGCATATGTTTGCACCGTGCTTCTTATACCCTGAACACATTTGAAATGCTCGGTAGTATCTCAGCTTATAACATAGTTTTTTGCCACAGTTTATACATCTAGAATGCATGCTGAAAACAGGAAATGCGCATGTGGAGGGTAGGTAAAAGGGAATTACAGTATGCACATTATATTCAACAGAGCAGTCCCAATTTAAGAGTATCATAAGCACCAGACGAGCATAAACAAATCATTGCTTAACCCACAGATGTATCTCAAGACCATATGTATCCTGCATGTTTACAACTGGATAGAAAACCTCGGAGCTTTTCTATTGTTTGCTGACTTTCACCATATAGTATTAATTTTATTTGTGAAAATGAGGCTATTCACTTAGATATAAAATAGTTCTTAAAAGGAAATAGAGCTATTTAATAAAAGCCACAGGACAAGATGTATGGGCCCCCTTCTCCCATGAGATCTCTCTCATGAGATCATTGGAGATCTCACGTCCCAGGTGAGTTACGAGGCACGAGACCAAACGCACAGCCGCGTTTCTGAGACCAGTTTATTGCTTTTACACGGTGTGAGGGCAGGGCCCGCCCGCGCCGGGGGTGCGGGGCACACGGCGGCCAGGGGGTCGCTCGGGGCGGGCTGTAACGGGAACGGCCCCGCGCATCTCGCGCGCTTTGAGGCGCCGCGGAAGCGGTGGCTGCTGGTGGCCGCTGCC
>VZSG01000222.1:1170257-1184631 GCA_013398315.1 Nothoprocta pentlandii | reverse complement strand
CGGCGGCGGGCGCCAGGGCCAAGACCAAGAGCCACTCGCTGGACTCGCTGCAGAAGCGTCGGGATGGCGCCTGGGGCAAGACGTCCTCGGAGTCGGGCGCCTCGTCCTCCTACAGCGGGGAGAGCCTGCGGGAGCGCGGCAAGGGGCGCCCCCGCGAGCGGGCAGCGGCGGCCGCCACCTCCCTGCTGGGCCGCAGCTTCAGCCTGGGCGACCTCAGCCACTCGCCGCAGACCGCGCAGCGCGTGGAGAGGATCGTCAGGGAGGTGAAGAGGAAGAAGGGCCTCAAGGAGGTGCCCGAGCGGGACAAGAAGATCGCGGCGCTGATGCTCGCCAAGCACCAGGAGGCCAGCATCCTGCGGGAGCAGCGGCAGGCCGCCCACCTGCAGTGGGACAGCCAGCGGCGCCTGGCGGAGCAGCGCAAGGAGCAGGAGGAGAAGGAGAAGCAGCGGGCTCTGGCGCAGGGCCAGCGCCTGTGGGAGTGCCAGGTGGAGAAGCGGCGCGGCAGGCTGAGCCAGGAGCAGCACGAGGCCGCCCTGCTGAAGCAGAAGCAGCGCCTGGTGTGCGAGGAGAGGTGGCGGGAGCAGGCGGAGAAGCAGGAGCGGCTGCGCAGGGAGAAGCTGGAGAGGGCCATCCAGGAGGACAAGCAGAAGAAGCTCCACCAAGAGCACAACTTGAAGGCAAAGGAGGACATCAAGAAGGAGCACCGAGAGCGAGAGGAGCAGCTTCTCCAAGAGAAGCTGTCCACGGCTGCGCAGAAGAGGCTGAGGAAGGAGGTGCAGCTGCAGAAGGAGAAGAAACTGCTCAACCAGACAGAGAAGTTGAAGCACGAGGCCTTGCTCAAAGAGCTGGCCAAGCAAGAGGCAGAAGAGAAGGAGATGCTGAAGGCCTCCCTGGAGATGAGTTTAACAAAAGCTCAGGAGAACTACGAGCAGCTAATGGAGAGGAGGAACCAGGAGCTGAGGGAAAAGGCCAGGCGGGAGGAGATGCAGATTCAGAGGGCCAAACTGGCAGCAGAAAGGAAGGAAAGAGAGCAAAAGGAGCACTTGGCGGCCCTGGCTAAAGAGACAGAGAGAAAGCTCCAGCATGCTGCCCAGGTAGCCGAAGAGGTGGTCCAGGAGAAAGCCCGCAAGGTGGTCATGAGCCGCCTGGAAAAGGAGAAGGTGCAGAAGATGAACAAGCAAAAGGTAGAGCAGTACGAGGACTTACGACGCAGAGAGATCCTCCTCTCTATAGAGAGGAAGCTGGAGAGGAGCGAGCAAATCTTCAAGGAGAAGAAGACAGTCTTAGAAAACGCCAGGTCTGTCGCTCGCGCATCCTTCCACGTCCGGGAAAAGGTACGGGAGGAGACCAACACGCGCACCTTTGACAAGATGGCCTTGGAAGCAGAACTGCATGCCAACCTGGATAAGAAGTGAAAGGTCTTTTCATGGATAAGTGGGGATACGGCACCTGAGGATGTCCATCATACTGCATCAGAACGCTCCTCTGCATCAGAACATTTCAAAGCAGCAACAACCAACCACCGCCCTAATCTGTTACGCTGGTGGGAGAGCAGGGTACCGCACAAAAACCGTGGCAGCTATTTCACGTACTTTTTAAAATATGCTTTTTTTTGGGGCATGTTTTAAGGACTGACCTCAATCACCTTTAGAGAGAAGTGAGCCTTTTTGTCCTCCACCCTACAAGCACACACGTTTTCTCAGAGAGGACTGCAGAGACTTGCTTGAAAGCTGTGAGTTACCAGTTGTTTGCCTGAGCCGGGGCTGACTGCAACCACACTCTTCTTTTAGTGTGGCAATGCAGGCAGTAAGAGATGACAGGCCTAAAAAAAGAACCAACACCAACTCGCCTCGTTCTGGTTTGAGCGCAGTTCGGCTTGGTTTAAGTTACAGGGCTGCATTCTCAAAGCTGTTGTCTTTTCCATGATAACGATGAGGATGGCTGTATTCGGGCCCTTGGGTGCCCTTTACCCACTGCTGGTGTCAAGTGTGGGGGGAGAAAAGCACAGACCGAGATTTCATAACACCGTGCAAGTAGATATTATGATCAGAGCTGGGCAGAAGCTGTTAAAATTGTTCACAGAAACTACAGTTTGTGACTGGTTTTGCTCCCTGAGGTCTTCAGCACTCTTCCTTTCTGAGTTTCTGTTATGAATGTCTGCAGAATACTCTTCCTTTGGAAAAGGGAAGGCAGAAGTCCACAAACTGAAAGGCATCTATGCGACCTGTTTGCTCAGTAAATTACCAAAATGAATTTGTGGAAACCAGCTTTTGTCACAGACTTGCAGATTATTTGCTCCCTCCTTAGAGAGTCTGTGGAGACTCTGATCTTGGAAATACTCACAACTTGCCAGAACAAGGCCCTGATTAACCTAATCCTGCTTTGGGCAGAAGATTGGAACCTAAATTATTCTGTGATTCCACGAATTGCTTGCAATATCAAGCTCACCCAGCTCTTATCATTGTCTGCTAGGCAGGGCAGCATTTATCTGCCCACTGATGCTAACAGTTGTATTCTCACTTTAGGGCACAAGAAAGAGTGGATGCACAAAATAAGCTACGTTATAGATTCTCTTAGCAAGGATCACAGCGTTTTTTAACTCTAACCCAATACTGTATAGAGGGAAACGAGTCCTTCTGCTGCTAATGCACTGGAAATGTGAAAAAGCCTGCCTACACCCTGAGGAAAACCTTTAAATAAGACAGTGTTCTGCTCTGCTTTCCCACATTCGCTCTCTGCTGGGTTCTAGCAGGGAACACCTATGTGGAAGCAGGTCCCTGGCACGGTTTTCTGCCGGCTCGGGGCTGTGGTGGTGGCACGTGGGGCTGCTGTGGGGATGGTGGTGGAGCCGGAGCGCGAGGCCGAAGCAGCAGGCAAAATCCTGCTTCTTGCAGCTGTCTCTAACACACGGCATGGAAGAGAAAAGCAGAAGACTGACACGAGGACGTAGGCACACGGGCCTTTACGTGCAGATTGCTTACCCAAGTTTCGCAGGAGGTGACAGCAGGTTTAAAACCCCTTAGAAGGTTTTAAAGAAGATTCTGTACATTAACAGTGATGGTAATTGTAGACCAAAGTACCCCGATGGCCTCCAAGCCTGAAAACATTAGAAAATCAGTGTTGGATATGAAGAAATAGGGATTTTCTTTGGTTTTAATGGAATATACTCCTTTTGAATTAGAGATTAGTGAATTGGTGCTATTGAAAATAGTCAGCAAGAAAGTAGGAATTAGGGCACTGGAGTTATGTTCTCACGGGCAGTCATTGGCTCCCTGTGTGACACCAGGTAAGTCCTTGAGGGCTGTGCCTGCTCCCAATGATATAAAAGGAAGCAGAATTGGGCTCTTGAGATTGCCGTGAGGCCCAGGAAATAACAACACTCAACATGGTAAAACGCTTCAAAGACTTTGGACAAAAGAGGTTAGCAAAGTGCAAAGTACTGTTTTGTGTGTTTGTTTATTTATTTGGGTGAGTGATTATTAAAGTAAAGCATATCTGTTGGAGGAAAGCACTAATTAACATAAAAATTGAGAAGTGTTCATAGCTGTGGCAGGACAGCTGAGTTCAGGCTCCTGG
Organism: Nothoprocta pentlandii; assembly: GCA_013398315.1. NCBI lineage: Eukaryota > Metazoa > Chordata > Aves > Tinamiformes > Tinamidae > Nothoprocta > Nothoprocta pentlandii. The sequence goes on along the minus strand of VZSG01000222.1, from coordinate 1,181,055 downwards.
TCTGGGAGCCTGTCCCCTCACCCTCGTCCTCAGAACAAGTCCCGTTGAACAGTGATACCAAGGCTGGACTCAGTCCTGTTGTCCTTGTTACCATGCGTGTCCCTGTAGCCACAAAGACCTAGGAAAGAGATCTCAGTGGCCCGAACCCAGCCTGCACAAAGGCAACGCTGGCATTGGGGTAAACCTTGCCCTGACACCAGCACGGCCAAGATTTCATCCAGCCTGTAGCCTGAGGCTGCAGAGCACGTGTGGGGCAAGCAGTGGCCCACGTGTGAGAAGTCCTGCCCCGTGGCAGCGCGGGGAAGGTCACCACGATCCGTTCAGCAGAGAGCAATTGGAAGGAGCTGGGAAGCAGCGTAAGGAATGCAAAATGCGGCGGGCAGATGAGCAAATGTGGTCACTAACTGAAGGAGTAGCACTTCCCTAAAGGTCCACTGAGGACATTGGAGGCTTTGTCCCCACCTGCCTCTGTGGTGCACGTGCTGTGCACATTTTGTGAGGACATTTTAGTGTCGTGGCCACTGACTGGTTAAATTTTGAGTCCTCTCACCACTGACCGAGTTTGACACCTTGGGACTGCAGCCAAACTAATCAAAAGACACCTACGTGGCGATAATTGGATTGGCTAAGTGCTGTTCCTATACTGTGCAGGGTGCAGCTCAAGTTTTGAATGTGCAATCTGAGAAAATAATATTTTTTTTTTCAAAATGCTTAACTGTGTATGGATCTTTTTTTCATTCTGTGGTGGTTCCAATCCAAAGTTTGTGAGAGTTGGAGTTTATAAGTTGTTTAAACTAAATCAGCACATTGGGTAGAAGGACGAGAGAGGTTTCTCAGATCTGCTTATGCATCTGTTTGCTTGAGAGGAAGTTTTACTGCTGGATTTTGGTGGGAGCAGAACTTAAACCATGCGACACCTGTAATAAGTATCATCTTTTCAGATACAACTTATTTGCTATTTCTGCTACCAAGGTGCAGAGCAGAGAGAGCTACAAGTCAAAGCCAGCGACACACTGCTCAGAACCAGAATACACCTTACGTAGAGCAGAGGAACGTCCTGCAGATTTCAGCTGATTCTCTCTCAAAATTAGAAAACAGCTTTGGGTTGTTTTATTTTAATGTCAGAATCTATAATCCTAGTCTAATAAAGACTTTGCTTCTAGGCCACTTGCATGCTGCAGAATGATCAGTTGAAACTGAAATATCTTCATTTTAAAAGCAGCAACAACCAAAGGTCTGGTGTTCTTCAGCACTAGAGCAGAGAGGTCCTGGGACAGATCTGCCTGCTCTCAGATCACACAGGCCCCCTTCAGAGCATGCAAGTTTAACCTCATTTAATCCTTTGCTGAGTCAAGGTCCTAGGGAATCAAGTTTGTTAGAAACGGACTTCGCTGTCATAGTATTGTACGAGAAGATAGTCATAGGAAAAGGAGGGGAAGATTTTGGCTTGTCTCGGTCCCTCTGGCCATAAGCCCTGTGACATTTACTTTGTACTCTAGTGCAGGCATGTAGGTTTTAACGCATGCTGATAGAGCCCTAATACCGCTCCTTGTGGAGCGCAGCCCCAGGTGAACCCTTTGCAAATCCCACCCTCTGTGGAGGACCAAAGCTGGGGCTTGGTGAGAAAACCTAAATGCTTCTGATGTCATTGAGGCAAGAAGCAGCTCTGCCCCTTGTGAGTAGGACAGTGTTACTAGATGGGGCTCTGAAGGGAAAACACACTGGAAAGGGGAAAATTGCAAAGCTTTGCTGTACAAGATGCTTAGAAATGGATTTTGAGAAATGGATTTTTGAGAGCAACCAGCACTCTCCGAGTAAGGACTTCCTATTTGGAGCTTTTTTAACAGGATAAGCCCCATATCCCAAGTGCCTCTTAAGGCATGAAAAAAAAAATACCCAGTTTTAGGTCTGATTTCTCCAGCCTGAGACGCTTCCCTTGAGCACAGCTCTCTGCTGTGAAGCAGGCTGTGTTACTGTAACACTCCCATCCAAAAGGACCCCGCATCCTGTAGTTTTGCGCTCCCCTCCTGCCTCCATGCCATTCAGTAAGGAATATCTACATTATAAAATCACACTACCAGTGCTATTTTGCTCTTCTGTGCTTTACACTGCTCCCTACATCCCATCTCAGGACCTGACTGTGAGGTAAACTAGTTATTGCCCCTAACTTCAGTACAAGAAAACTGAAGCGGAAAGAACCAATGTGACTTGCCCCGGGCCATGCTGGATTCACTGGTGTCACTGGAGCTCGCTCCCATCCTCCTCGTCCCCACAGCAGAGCTCTAATTAATCTCTCCTGACTGCTGGAAGAGGATATCCCTGCACCCTTGCTGCGGCAGCTCCTCTGACTCCTGCTGTCCCGATGGCTTTTGCTGGGGAATGAAGCTGCCGGCACCCACTGCCCTGTCTTATCCCTCAAACTTGAAGCATATGAAGGAATTCTACAATTTCTTTTTAGGTTTTCCAACAGGACTTGGGTGGATGCCACTGCTAAGGCTGCAGAGGGAGTCCTAAGTGCTAAGCTGCATAGGGGCAGGAGGAAGGTGCATTGACAGAGCTGGGCAGAGGGAAATGGGAAAGGACAGAGCAGATGTGGACTGAGAGTCCCTACAGCCTCTGCTGGACTAGAGTCAGTGGTTTCTGTATGTATGGCAGCCTGTGGTAAAACTATTCCTCCTTTCAGCATAGCAACGCTATGGTGATGGGCTCTCCCCTTCCGTTGTCACGCTGGAGCCAACGGAGCTGCTCCGGGAACGAACGCAGCGCAGGCACCTTGGCTTGAACATCACTGCTGTAAACCACAGGAGCTTAGGACAGCTCTGCTTCCAGGAGCCCCGTGGAAACTTCCCCCTCGGCGGAGCGTGCCCGGGCAAAGGGATTAGAGGGTCACACACGCCGCGGTATTTTTAGGCGCAGTGATGTGTCTGTCAATACCCTGCTCCGCACACTGTGTTCAGGGCGTTAGCGGGAGGCAAACGGCGCCGGCCTGAATTCACAGCCTGGCACGGCCGACGGGAAGGAGGTGCCCTGGGAGCAGGGGAGCGGGGAAGGAGAGATGGGCTCCGGGGCTGTCAGACCTCGACGGAGGTGGTGTGGCTGGGGACGAGGCGGTGGGGTAATGGCTCTTCATTTCTAATCACCTCCAAAATCAGCTATTTTTGACTCATATTTAATGATTTGGGAGAGATGGAGAAATGGATGAGGAAGGTAGGTCAAAACACACGTGTGTTAATAAAACAGAAAGGTATTTTCCTTTCTCTGATAAAGAAATCCTGAATATTGAGGCAGCAGTTGGGAATTCTGTTATATGCCAGGGTGCAGGTGCTTTGTGCAGAGGCTCCACTCTGATCCCAGGCTTTGAAACCCCTGCACACCACACAGAACCAGCTGTCTCCTCAGAGGCACGGAAAAAGCCAGACTAAAGAAACACAAGATGAGCTCCACGGACAGAGAGGCAAATCTTCCCTGTAGTGGGAGAGAAGCACAACCGTCCTGGTCCAACTCACCTCATCCACTAGCAGGGCCGGCCGGCACAGCGGGCGAGCGGCGCTGGGCTCCCGCAGGGCCCTCCCGTCCGCAAGGGCTCCAAGGAGCACACGCTGCCCTGCTCTTCCTCAAACTGGGACCAGCCTGGGGACGAGCAACTCCAGGAAGCAGCTCTGGGCCTTTGCCTGGAATACAGTGGGATCTGACAAAAGAATTAGGATGTTGCAGAGCAGCAAAGTGACACTGTTTGCTTTTTAAGTAGCAGCACTAGTGCTAATTTTATTCCTTTGCATTAACTGTTTTCTCAGACAGCCTATCATAAATGAGGAGGAAACTAGAAGCACCAGAAACCATTCCCCAAAGCACAAACCCAGAAAGCTATGGTGCAAAACGCAGTGGGAAGGCAAGTCCTGCAGGTGGAACCACCTGGCAGATACACTGCCCTGAGGAAAGGGACCCTGAAAAGCCCCTCCAGGTCAGGGGGAGTTTGTCCCTTTGGCAGCCAGTGAGCTCAGGAATAGCCTGACTGCTTAAACCAGCATCTTGCAGGAAAAACGGTGCCCCTTCTTGCACAAGAGGGAAGGTTTCCCTTTTGCAGTCACCACTTTTGCTGTTTAATAGCAGCAGCACAGAGCCCAGGACTTGCTAACTGCTCCAGTGTTCACCAGCTTCTCCTTACAGGCTTTGCAACCTGTCCTGAGCTCAACTAACAAGTTTATAGTTAGCCCGTATAGGTCTACGTGACCTGTCATGATAGATTGGAATTTTAGATGTATCTTCAGAGCTCCGAGTCCTGACATTGCCTTTTCTGCTAGTGCACTGCAGTATTTCAGCACAGACTCCCACTGCTGCACAGGAGAAGGTAAAGCCAGGGAGGATCATTTCACAAAAACCAGAGCTGACCTGTCTGCTCTCAGGACATGCTAGGCAGGTGAGCAAAGCAGGAACCTTCACAGCTTTGTGCAGCATCAGCTAGAGCACTGAGATACTGGGTCTGCTGCAGAGACACTCCACATCGCGCTCTCTGCGTGGTTGCTGTCGCTGCAGAACACATCTCTTGGGTGCTGCAAGTCGCAGTAATTTCTAGGCAAAGGGGACTCTGTCTTGGAACAGAAGTTTTCTGTGATACCTGCAACACCTCAAAGAACCTGCACATCCCTCTTTGCTCAGGGCAGAGATTCCAATGTATTTCTCTGTGGTTTCAGCAAGAATTGTGGAAGCAGAGACTCCCAAAGGCAGGGACTTTCCTACTTCATAGAGCTGCCTTTTCCCCTAATGCTCTACAGATTTCCTGTGATTCCCGGAGTCCCTGGGAACCTGCAGATCCTTCCCTGCAAAGGCTCTGTACTGTGATGCAGAAGCCACGTGATTCAAACACAGCCTGCAAGCTCTCATCTGCATGGGTATTTTGCTGTAATGCAGCTACAAGGAGATTTTCTGCAGAATCTCCTGAAATCCACAGGGCCCTTTTCCACTCATCCCAATAGCAGCACTTCATAATCTTGGGTGTAGTACAGTACCTGCTGACATAGCAATACTTTCTTGATTCCTCTCCATGACAACACGCTGCAATGTCCTCTGGTACAAAAAGGCATTCTGTAAGCAGGGATGGCTCTCCAGGGAGTCAATATGCCAGTGTATAGAGTATACGTTTTGTATAAGTCACTTTTATGGGGGGAGTTATAAGTGTAAACATAAAGGGACAAAATATTTCCCAAGAGGAAGGAAAAGAATTGCTGAGCTGACCAGGGAGATAAATTGAAGTATGAGAGGTTTAAATAACCCTAAGATAATAGGTGGTGCAGTTAATAGGTCTATGCAACAGCTCCTTCAACATAAGCTTTTGGATAAAGTCACAGGATGAAGAAGGGTGGAAGATACTTAGAATCACAGGTAAGGACAAAGAAAAATTTCCAACAGGATTTGTGAGTGTCTGGGAAACTGGAAAGCAAGTGGAGTAATGTGGGGGAGCTATTCTTCTGCAAAGAGCATGACTGTCACATCAGTACAGCCAAGAAACATGCTCTGAATGAGTGGCGGCAATATCTCCATAGGGCTGGCTGGGATAAGCAGCCATTTGGATTCAGTCTGCAGACCTCAGAGCTGGGGTTATTCCTGGCAAGTCCAGCCAGGTTGTCACATGGTGACAAGCATCACATTTCTGTACCAGAACGGAGACACCGTGGCCAGGGAACCCTGAGGCTGGGGCTATCTCCAGCAGGAACAGGGCCCTTCCGAGAGGGAAAATACAGATCCAAGGGGTATTTTAATCCTCCAGTACCCAGTAACAGCATGGGAATGGGAGGATGCTCAGAAAACCAGGACTCTCCACAAAAATGCATGGTATCACTGCTCGCAAGCTAGATGCAGGCACAGCTCCTATCACGTTCTCTCAGGGGGAAAGGAAGCACTCTCAGCAGACAGCAGGGATGGACAGCTGCTTGGGGAGCTGAAACATCCTAAATCAGAGCTTGTCAAAGCTCTCACATTGATTTCACTTGCAGGCAGCACCCTAAATATTACCAGGAAACAGGGGTTTTGTCCCCAGCTTCCTCCTTATGTGACCCCGAGACCTGGCTTTGCATCTGACCCTAATGCATTTGCTGCACTTTCTTGGACACGAACACAGGTTCCTGCAGCTTTCAAACACGCCAGCTGGGTGCTTCAGAGCCACATCCCAGCCTCCCCCTTGGAGCAGCAGGAAAGGCTGCTTTTCAGGTTTGTGAGCTGCCAGCAGTCTCGTAAAGAGAAGGGGCCTTCAACAGCAAAATGCAGGATATAATGGAGGAAAGGAGTAGTAGCTTTTTACGGACCGAACAATGAAAAGCTCGGGCATGCATAGTAATACACAGTCTGCAAAGGAGCCATGGAAGTGGGGAAGAGTGCTGGGATTTCGTTCCAGGGAGGCTGGACCCCGAGCCACACGCAGGCTCAGGCACGGGGAGGGATATTGCCAGCAATGGGGCATTTCGGTGCCCACAGCGTGGCCTTGGGGAGGTTTGGCCTGGAAGGAGCCTCGGGGCCTCGTGTGTGAGCGATAATGCCTCAGGATTTAGCTTCAGGAAAAGCAGCCTTTGTTCATCCCTCCCCGGCTCAAGTCAGCAAGATTAATTATTCAGGAGTCCCTTCCCACACCAACGGCGGGGGGAGAAAATTAATTATAAGCTATCTTTCTTATAGGCCTGCCAAGAGACACAGTCAGCATGCAACGCTTGACTTCTGACACATCGAAGCCCTCAGGGGCCTGTGTTTTGTCCACCATATGGCCACCTCGCTTGATAAAACACTGCCCTAGATAGGCCGGTTGCTTCCCAGCCTGCCACCAAATCAACCCGGGAGGACGGGCACGTACGGCGGCGCTTTCTGCCCCGTTACTGCGGCCTCCGCGGCCTCCAGACCCGTCGCAAGCCGCTGTATTTTTGTGAGCACCCCCCGCGGAGGGAGCAGCTACCAAAGGGATTAAGCCGGGCCTTATCCAGCGCAGTGGCTTAATCTCTAAGCAAAGCGCTCATCCCCTGACCGCGAGGTCGGGGAATTACGCACCCAGCCAGAGAACAGGGCCAGCGCTCGGGAGGCCAATGAAAAGCCAGCCCGTCACTGCCAGCCCACGGGGGACACGCTTATTGCCGGGAGCATCCCGTCACCAAGATGCCCTGGAAGCGTGCTGTGGCTATCCCCAGCCGCCCTCACAGGCCTCTTGATGGCAGGGGAGGAGAAACACTGAATAAAAAGGAAATTCTGCCTTCCACACACATGGCCCCTCTCACAAAACAGCCACATCTGTCCCTCTAGAAGCAAGAGGGTTTGATAGCTGCATACAAGAAAACATGACGCAGGAAGACGTTCAATAGACTGCAAAACACCAAGCACAACTTCCAGGCCAGAGAAGAAACGATACCCATGACCTTGGGGAAACGCACATATCTAGAAACAGTTTCAGAGAGCAAAGGTGAAATACGCTTTAAACTCTGCAGAAGGTGTAAATTCATGCTCCCATGAAAGCTAAGCTGCACATCAGAGCTTCTGTCTGCCAGCCTCGAGGGCCACGGCATGCAGGGGAGGTCTCCCTGGGTTCCTAGGGATTGCTCAGAGAGGAAATCCTTCCTTGGAGGTTTCAGGGTAAATAACCTGGGGTGCAGCTGCCACCAGAGTAGAGCAAGGTACACCTGTGCTGCAAGGAAAGCAGGTTCTTGCCAAGAAACAACGCAGGGCATCAACCCACCCAGCTTTCTTTCAGGGTCACATTTGTGACACTAACAGCAGACGAGGAATTCCCCATCTCCCCACATCAGCCAAGAGCCCAGGCCCTTAGACTCCCCAGCTGAAATGATAATATGTTGTAAACCTTCCTTGTTTTGTTTGTCAAAGCAAATTAGAGCAGTCAAAGAGCATTTTCATACCTCCTAGGTATGAGGCATCATGTTTCACCCTTTTCAGTCCAGCTGCTCCAGAAAGAGGATGGTTATTGTCACCTGCCTGTGAAATTCCCACAGTGTCCAACACCCGGTACCCTACCTGTGAGCAGCAAGGGTGACCCTGCAGCCACAGGGTCTCCAAATCCTCCCATCAGGAGAAGCTTCCACCTCCCCACAGTGGTGTAGGACTCAGGAGAAGTTCCCAAATCAAGGCACAAGCTTTGCACAGAGCTTGCTTGGCAAATTCTTCTTTCCTTCACCGTTAATGAAAATAAAGGTGTTTTTGTTGTTCCCAAACTCCCAGAAAAATCTAATAGGGTCCTTTAGAAATTAATTTATACTCATGTGCAATTAACAGTTTTACTTATAAAACCTTGGCAATTTCCTGCAGAAAGCTGTGGAGCAATGACAAGGCAAAAGTAAAAGTCCCTTGCCCAGGCATGACCTGGGTTGGAGGAAAAGCAGGTTGATAAGCTGAAACTTTTGAGGCTGTGAGTATTGTGTCCAAAGAGCACATCGTCCCCCAAACAGGGGCTCATTGAGGCTGTTAGTGTTGTTAGTCCTCCTTGAGGAAGCAAAAGAAATTGGGGCTCTTTCCATACACACCCCAACAGCTACAGTCCAACAACTCATGTACAGCAAAGAGATGGAGGTGTTTAAACAGATTACAGGCAGTACTGACGGGCAGGACAAGCTGCCTTCCTTGCAAGTGGCATGGATGAGCTAGCTGCAAACACAGGGACTTTTTCCACTCTTACTTCAAGCAAAGACGACAAAAGCCCACAGTGCTCTATGCAGAAAATAGAGCACTAATAAATGTTCAGATTTTCCACGTGGCTGCCCCTTCTCAGCTCCTCTCCCTGTCCCACCTGCATTTCTCTGTGCCTTTGGGGAAATCCAACATTACGTATATTCCTGTATTGCTCTTAATTAAGATAAAACAGAAATTGCTCTCTCCATTAAGTGAACCTCAGGAGCAGAGATGGGAGATATCTAGTGCTTGAGAGCTGTCTGCCTTGCAGCCTGCCAAGGTCCCAACTCAATAACACCCTCCTGGCCACTGCCCCTGCAACGCAGGATCTGCAGCCACCTCAAGCCAAACCTCAAAGTCACTTTGGCCCTCCTGAAGAACCCTTTCACAAAATCTGCCAGCAGATTTTACTCGTGACTCCCAAAGCCTATGCTATGCCCCAAATAATAGCACAGCCACCAAGAGCATCTTCCTTAGGATTGTCCTCTTCGGTGGCTTCAGCATTCACCCAACCTCAAGAAGTTACAACAACCAACCTCCCTAACAATACATCTTTCCTAAAAAAATCACCCATGTTTGTTCAGATATAAAGAGCCCTTAGCAAATGTATGTAATTAAATGCAATTCTTCCAGCAGTACAGATGAAGAGCTTGGACCAGTCAGCACTTTTCTTCTTTCCTCTGTAACACCTCAAAAACTGGCCTGCCCCACAGACCTTTCCTGTTGTATCAAACAGGCTTTCCTGTCCAGCACCAAAGTTTCTTTCTTTCCCATTATCTTTCAGCTGACGGCTCAGGGTAGGTTTTCCCATGCTGGACTAGGCTTTACAGCCTCCCTTCATGGTGCTACGTGCTGCTCTGCTTGTCATTAATGTAAGCGGAGGAGATCACTGATGAGGCAAGAGGTCCCAGATCCACTTCCCGAGCTGACCTGCTCTAAATCAGGACAACTCCTAAATTCACAAAGGGGCAAGTAGGTGAACTGTGCCAGTCTGTGGCACACAGGTGATCCAATTAGAGGCCAAAGTGATCTTTCCTAACCTTAAGCTTTTTCCACAAGGTCATATCTGGTTTGACTTTGGATCTGCTGTCCCTAAAATGCTGAATGGCCCTTTTGCCCCCCCCCAACGTGTGTAACTCATGTTTCAGGTGAATCAGATGAGAGCAAGTGCTAATGCCATGACCTACTATTATAATTGGCATCCGCAGCACGGCAGCCTGTTTAGCTGTGACTGTAGCGTTGGCAAATACCGCCCTAATCCTTAAAAAGGAGGCAGGCTACGTAACCTTAGGAAGCCTCAGTCCACGGAGGCAAACATGACCTGGGCAGGCAGAAGGAAACGGCCGCAATCCTGCAGGTCCTGCAGCCTGCTGACCTCGCACGGCGCGTCTCCCTTCCTCCATAATTGATGCCTCCCGCTGTGGAAGCGGCCACGGCTCCTTCTTCACTCACTATCCTATTACAACAATAACAGGCACAAGCCACTTCGATTTCAAAACAGCTCACGCTGAGTCAATGTCTTCATTCTTCCTCTACATCCCAGCCTCTTCCTCCCCGCATGGGCGATGCAAGAACTCCACGCTTTGCCCTGGCCTCACCAGCACCGCCGCACTGGGGTGCTGCCACCACCATCCCCTGGTGATGGGCAAGACACTTGGCTCTGCATTTTAAGCAGGTCACTGAAACACTGGAAAAAAACCTGCAGTCCCAGCCAAAGATTGCTGCAAGAAAGAGGAGAGAAAGGACTCCATAAGCAGAATTAATTCACCATTACCACTGCCAAGACTCTTGGCCTGAGCACTGCTCTCAAACTGGGCTTGACCTTTTATTTGCCACAAGCAGATCAAGAGCTCAAACACAGTTGCAGCCTTCAGGATGACCTTCAGTGGTAAATACCGCCCTGTGTTTCACCTGAGACTGCTGATAACCCTCTACTCTGCTCTCTGCCTGGCACTTGGTGAAAAAAAATTGCTCAGCCATTCTTGGGGTAGAAAGGCTCTCCTTCTTTAGAGACCTTTAAAACCCGCTTGGACGCAGCCCTGTGCCACGTGCTCTAGGTGACCCTGCGTGTGCAGGGGGGTTGGACTCGATGACCTCTGAGGTCCCTTCCAACCTCAAGCATTCTATGATTCTATGAAAAGTAAAA
>VZSG01000222.1:1124189-1167932 GCA_013398315.1 Nothoprocta pentlandii | reverse complement strand
GTGTACAATGAACATATTTATTTTACCCATTCATGATACCTTTAAAGGACTGGGGGTTGCCTATCCTCCATTTGGAAGCCATGTCACGCCTGCATAGGGAAGAAAGCCAGGTCTACTTGCACAGGGAGCCCACGCTGTTTCTCCTCATCTAAAATAAATCCCATGTTAAACTGCAGCAGCTCCATACCGTGTGCGTGGGGAGGAACATTGACAAGGGAGGAATTCAGGAGCAGAAGCAGAGGGGAGAGCAGGAGCACAGGGACAAGTCTCACTCCTTTGTGCCAGAGAAGCCATCCCAAGGCACGGGTAGGCGGAGGGACTGCTGCAGGAGCGCTGCCACCTCCAAGGGAGCATCAGGAAGCCACATCCCGCATCACCCAGGCACTGCCAGTGCACGCCTGGCACCACAGTTTGCTTGCAAGCCCTCTTGATAAAGTGGAGACATTAAAACTACTTATTCCTGATTTGCAGAGCTTAAAACAAAGCAAAGGGAACCCGCTTTCCTCATGCCAGGAGGAGGAGGTTCAGCATCTGTCCCAGGCAGCAGCTGATGTATGGAGAAAACAGGAGCTGCCTCCCAACTCATGGGGTTAACAGCACAGAAACCAATGGCAACCAGAAAAGATCTAGGAATGGGCCTGCTGCCAGCTCCTCTGCTCTTCAGTGCTTTCCATGGAGAGGTTTGAGGCAGGGATGCAGTTAGAAAGAACTCAAGGCAAGCAGAGTTTATTTTTCATTTTAGGCATTTCAAGCTTAATACTTTTCATAATATAGCAAAAACCACTCAATTCTGCTATTTATTGCAACACCTCTCACCTAGCAAAAGGTGCCTCTGCTTCTTCTACAAAATAGCATCCTATTTTCTCTCTGAAGCATTGGAACTACCCTCACTGAAAGAGAAATGTCAGTTCCAGCACTATCACTACGTCTCATACTTCCAACCAAAGGCAAAAAGAGTAGAAAAGAGTTAGAATTGAATGAACACTCAGCTGGGCCTTTCCCTGTTTTTTCTCTGGAGTTAAGCTCAAAGCCAGAAGTAAATGAGTTACCTCATATATAAGAGGAGATGTTACAGAAAGCCACTGGCCAGTTGCTCGAAAGCCTAGCCTGGAAAGTCTCAGCCCATGAACAGCTGCTAGGTGGCAGAACTCTGCACAGAAAGATGCCGTAGGTTTGCTTGAGCCCGGCCTGGCTCTCGGTGCCTGCTATACCTCGGCTTGACCCAACATTGCTGCTCTTGGGCAAACAATGACAGCCCCTTCCCTCTAGCTCAGTCTCTTATAGCCACGCTCACAGATGTGGACGTAGCCCATGGATGCAGATAACTAGATGGATAACAAATGTGGACTAGGTGCAACACGGAAGCATTATCCTTGCGTCAAGGCTAGAAGGTGCTAAAAGTGACAACATCCTTAGCTGTCACACTGGCACAACAGGACATGGGCTTTCCCTGTAAGCTGGAGTAGCTGCCTGAAGCTTTTGGGCTACAGCCACTTTCCCAAGAAATTTCTGCCTCCTGGAAACAACACGAGCCGTCACCTGTCCCTCCAGCAACTGCAGCAAGCAGCTGCATGAAAAAGCATTTAAAACAGATTGCTCCTGTGAAAAGCTGTCATCTTGTCCGACACTGGAGACTGACACACTTGCTTCCTAAGCCAAAGGCTGATTGCCTACTGTCTTGAACTAAAAAAAGCCACGCTCTGGAGCTGAAAATTGCTACCAGCCCTTGTCATGTCATGCACAGCAACAGAGCGCAGTCCAGCGATTTATCCTTTATTGTCGACTTCGGACCCCGCGGGCAGTTTCCATTTCTTCACTTTCTCGGCTTGGGAAGTCCAGCGGGACTGGTGCTGCCTGCTTCTCGCTGCCCTTGGCTCCCAGGCAGCGGCAAAGCCTCGGGGCAGCCGGAGCCGCCGGCTCTTCCGCGCCCCGGCGAGCGGCAGCCCGGGGCCGTCGTGCGCCGTGTGTCAAGACCAGAATTAACCTTTGAAATAAGCCTCGGGAGAGCCACTGCTCACGCTGGGGAAAAGCGGGCAAGAAAACAGTAAAGAATCAGCAGGCTCCACGTTTGGCAGCATTTGCAAAGGAAACAACGGTTTAAGGCGTCTCTGAAGAGGAGAACCTGGAAAGTCTCCAGAGAGCCCCAAAGCTCCTCGCTGACAGCCAGAAGGTGCAGATGATGGGAGAAGGGCCACAGGCTTTGCAGAACCTATTTCTTCTGCAATTTCTAAGGAGGAATCTCCTGGAGGTGCAAACCATCCTATGTCATCTACCATCCTGGCACATAATGGAACAATTTAGACTAGTCTTCTCCAGACAAGGAGTTCTCATTCCCGTCCAAGTATTTATACATTTATATGCATTTTAAAAGTGGAAATGGGCTTAGTATATTAATAAGAATGATTGTATGTGGGCAGTAAGAATGAAAACACTTTTCATCTCATCCTTTCAGAGGTGACGTTCAGCACATAACACAACCACCCCTCAGTGAAGCCAAACAACTGCACAGACAGCAAACGAGCTTGTGACAACAATTTCTCCCGACTCCTGCTGGGAAAATTTAATATCAGTTCGGGAACAGTGTGCCAAGAACACAGGAACTCACTCTAGTGTCGGTATAACTTTTATTTATTTATTGCTATCAAATGCACAGTAAAGGAAGAGCTGATATGGCTATCTCCTGAGTACAATACCTCTATAAAACTGATATTGTGGCATTTTATGGTGGCAGATCAAAGATGCTGCATACACAAGTCACAAGGTGGTTTTCTTAACTGCCTGAAATACAGATGTGTTCCCTGGCTGCACTTGGGGTTTTTTGTCCCTTCCAGCAATACATAATCAAGATCTTGTAACTGGAAAATAACCAGAAATGCTAAGAATAAGGTGCCAAGGGGAAAACAGACTCTGGATGATTTCTAATAGGTGAGTGTGGATGTTTTTCTAATAGCTATTTAGCCCTGTAGGAGCCTGCAGCACCTTCAGTGCTCTTCTGGCCACACGTGCCTGCCAAGTGCTCTCTGCTTGCAAGGCATCCTCTCCAAACCTCCTCCCCCTGCCTGGCAGCTCAGGGCTGCCTCCCCTGCCTCATCCCCAATTCGTCCCCAGAAACAGCACTGCAGTGGTAGGAGGTGCCAGAGGTTGCAAGAAGCCAGAGACAAATACATATATATATATACATATATGTATATATATGTATAGAAATCTGCTCTTAAGAGCCCCCGAGTCCTACCTCCACCTCTGCTGCTCTGCTGCTAACTTGGTCACTTGGTACCTTTTATACCTCCATGGCTGGACACTCCTCACCCACTTGTCCTAAAGCCAGTTTTCCAGAGGAGACGGGAAAGCCATCAGAGCTGACTTGAAAGCTCCTCCATGATCCTTCCTTGGGCCAAATTCACAGTATCATCAGGTTGTCTCCATCTTGCACTGTTATCATTTGCTTGAAACCCTGTTAAATCAGAAGGCTGTCCTATGTTCAGAAGGCTGAGGTTGCTGCAGTCTTCAGGAAATATTCTTCAAAAATCCTTAGAAATAATTAATATTAATAATAATAATAATTCAATAATAATGATAATGCAATAGTCTTCAGGAAATATCCCTCAAAGTGCAGATAGCTGGAGCTGTGCAGTGTGCACTCCTTGGAGGGGATGGGACAGAACAGGCAGACTGCATCTGATGGGGATGGTTGCACTACCTGGCCCACAGACTAGTAAAGTTTCTCAGAAGCACCTGTGTTTGGCAGACAAACTAGGCAGGAAAGAATGGAAGAGGCACTTTCTATACTAAAGTCTGTGGTTCATTTTAACACTGACTGTGATATCTTGGCAAAATGTAGCCTAACATAAAGAGCTGAAGCAAATAGAGTGAATGGCAGAGCAGGACTGCCAGGCTATCGGGTGCACTCAAACTAAAGCAAAGTCTCTGGCTGTCGAGGGAATTGCCTATCCACAGCTCTCCCCCTCTTTGCTCACCAAATAGAAAATCTCTTGTCTGACCCTGGTGCCAAATGACTTAACGTTTGCAGAGCTGAAGGGCAAGTTGAGATTGGAAGGTCCTTCCCATCGGCTGTCACTTTTCATCCCCGGCAGCAGAATCTTTTTGCGACCTCATGATTTGATAGAGAGTTTTGCAGAAGTGCTGGTCCTGGCTCAGCCTTTTGGCTGCTTCCTTCAGCTCCTGAATGCCGTCAGCTTCTGCCTGGGAAAAGATGAAGGACTGGGACTGCTTCACTGAAACGAGATCAGCACAGAGAGGTCAATGCTCTGAAGCAGAGACACATACTCAAACTCAAGACAAAGTTTTAGGGCACCTAAGCCATGCAACTGTCCCACCTGAGGGCTTGGCAAAGGACGTGCTGACCATTGCTTTTGAACAGCTTCACATGTTCGGGGTGAACTGTTTTCAGGGGAGGGAATGGCTGGCAGCAGGGAAACACATCTTTCCTCTTTACAGATCTGAAGTATGTTTTCTTGCAGAGCCTACTCTAACCTTGCAGTCCGCCTGCTTTCAGCACCACATTTGGCTACATAATATCCAGATGTTCCTTCCAAGCAAAATGAGAGTGCTATGATTAAGCATTAAAATGAAATCAGCTTTTAGCATGTGTTTATGGCTGGGGTCCAACAGCACTACAGCTGTCAGTGCATGCCTTTCCACATGCATGAAGAGAGAATGACTAGTTTGCACTTAGTGCCTGCTCTATGGACAGAGAAGAAACAAGACTTTCTTTCTGTGGCACTGTTAAGGAATAAAAACACGAACTATATGCAGACCTTACTGCTCTTTCAGCCCCATCTGCACTTCTCTGCTTGTGCTGCATAGTAAGGGGGAAGCTGCCCAGCACCTACAGTCATTCCACGAAGCACTCGCTCTCCGGCGGTGCAGGCGGCAGCTCTTTATGCGTCGCGTGGCGGCCTTATGGAGGTACACGGAGTTCTTCATGATCACGGGCATCTTGGCCTCCAGCTCGGCATTGCGGATGCACTCTTCAAAGAACTCTGCAGAGAGGACAGCACTGTGAGTGGAAACAGGGAAGATGCTTCAAGCAATAAGTGGTCGCCAGAGCGTTGCACTTGCTGATGGGATGAGCCAAAGTGACATTTGACACTTCCCTACAGCTTCTTCACAAGCAGCGACCCACAAAGCTCCAGAACATCACCAAGATGATCAAGTTCAGAATCTCAGAAACCTTCAGTTCCCAACACATAAATAGTGACTGAAATGATGAGAGGAATGGCAGCCATCCATTCCCCCTCAGCCATTACCACAGCTGATTCAATACACCAAGCCAAGGTACTCTCCTCCAATAGTAGGATAAGTACTGTGAAACTTTCTTACAGTTGCTTTCTTTCAAAGAACTCTAAATTCAATCAAGTCTAGACTTACGGAAAGGGAGGGTTAGCAGCACTGACATGTGTGAGAGCATGCAGGCCATACATGGCCAGGGATTTCTTTATATTCATAGCAAACACACAAATAACACACGCTCATTCAAAGCCCAATGCTCAAATTCTGATAATGATATTGTCTGAAACTACCCCATGGGATTGTTTTTCTTTCTCTGGCTCACTTCCCTTCTATGGTCTGACCAACACATCTTCTGCTTTTCCCTGTCTTGCTTTCCTCCCAGATCCCACCTTTCCTCCCAGGTCCCTTGTTGTTTAGAGGATTCGCTCACGTCAGGAGATGGTCAGTGCCAGGAGTTACCTGCTCTAGGTCTGTACAGGTAACTCACAGCTCTAGAAGGACACTGAGCTCAACAAGGCCATTTTAGCTCTATTTCCTTAGCCTGGCTCTAAACCAGTGTGAAGAAGTTCAGAATTACATATTTGACCTCAGTTTAGGAATCTGACATAGAAACTACTGATTTATTATTAGTGTGTGTGTGTGTGTGTGTGTGTGTGTGTGTGTGTGTGTGTGTGTGTCCCCATCAGCACTTCAGAATCCCACAGGACTTTAATAAACCTGACTTGAACCAGATTCTAGAGTAATTACTATGAAGAAAAAGAAAAAAAAAAGCCATAATTTCAGCCATCAGCCACAGGAAACCTTGGGTTCACATCTCACCGGCAGACTGCAGTTGTCTCCCCATGCAGTGCTAGGCTGATGCAGTGATTCAGCTCTGAGTCAGAGTCCAAGTTTCACCTGCTCAGTCACCTCCCAACACAGTCGGTGTGGTTGCTACAGCAACCACAGTGCTCCTTTAATCACTGATGATCTTGAGGAAAATCAGAGGATTTTCACCACTCAGACCTATTCAGTCATCCCAGCTCTGCCACATCTTCCCTGTTTCAACTTTTGAAAACCATTTACTCATCTGTGTCTCTAGCTTTGTTTTCCATCAAACAAAGCTAGAATAACAATAACCTTTCTCAAAGGAGTGCAAACCAACAAGTGTCTGCAAAGTATGTTTGTACTCCTCAAAGGGACCATGTGGTAGACGTGAAAAGTGATGGAGAGGGCACTGGGTATCACTAGGAGCACACTAGGGCACTCTTTGTATCTGGATCAATAAATAGAAATGTTTCCTCTCTCAAGACTTTTTCATCAATAGAGAAGAAGGGTGATGGACTTACTTCTCAAGTTACTGACATCTGCTTTCATTTTCTCATCTTTCTCCTGGTTGCGGTCCAGAGAATTGAGGCCTTGCTCCAAGCTTTGCAGTGCTTCCTCAGCTTCCCTCAGTCTCTTCTCCAGATCCATGCGCACTTTTACCTCAGCCTGCGGAAAAGAAAGAACACAAATATGCCTGAGAACCTTGTGCGACATAAACCTCCTGCTGATTCACAAGGACTGTAAGGAACCAAACAAAGCAGGTAATACAGAAAGACAATTGGGGAAAAAAACAGAAACAATATATGAAAACATAGAAGTTGCTCCTCATGTTTTCAGAGGGACTCTGAATTTGATTGATTTGTTTTAGTAATTCTCCTTTACTCCGACTTCCAGTTTCATTGAGGTCCCTCATTATATGACCCACGTGGAATCAGAGATGGCATTTTAACACATGAATTTGCAGTCAATGCAAGTATTTGCAGCTGAGCAAAAATGGAAGAACTTCCTTCTGGCTGAGGCAGGCGGGACAAAAAACAGTGAATTCCCATGTAGAGTTGCCTGGTTTTTAGAATCACATAGTTTAGGAAACAGGATACAATAACAGTTAGAAATGAGTAGTAGTTTAGTAGTGAGTAACAAGTACAACTAAAATAATCGGAACTTTATTTAGGCCAAGTGGAAGGTTATAGGTGAAGAAAATCTTGGAGGAGGAGCAAAGGAAACAAAAACAAACAAACAAAGTTTGTTTGGATTAAAATGAGTTGGCATAACTAAGACCACTTATCTTTGCACAGATTAAGGAGTTTCCATTATTGGACAATAAAAAAAAGGGCTGGCACCTTGCCCAAGTTATTCTGCTTTTGAAGCCAAGGTTACACAGATATTCTCATCTATGGACACCCAAACTGAAGTATACCAATTGATTCACTGACCATAAATGAGACAGAGGATATTTTTTTGCCCATTCTGTACTTTTTGTACAGAAGGTAGGTTTTTGTAGGTTCTTTGAAACCCTATCCCTTTTCTTTTACTTTTTTTTCCCTTCCTTCTTGAGATGATGCTTTCACAGTAACAAATAAAGAATCTCACTGAACACGTTAATCAGCCATTAGAATGAAATAATAGTGCAACATCAGTGTGACCAGTAACCTCATATGTTATCATGATATGAAATGTAACAGAAGACAGATGACCATAGGGTGAAAAAAATGAAATAAAACAAGTCTCTCCCACTTGAGAGAGGATGAACTTGAAGGGAAAGGGAGAGAAGTCAAGGCCAGTAGATAGTGATTTGTGGTATATGAGGGTGATACCTTGAGGTCTCTCTCAGCCTGCTGCTTTTCTGCAGTCAGCTCTGAGAGCGAGTTCTGCAGCGCTTGTGACTGGGAAGAGTAAAACTCCCGCTCCTGCTCCAGGGCTCGGGACCGCTCCTCGTTCTCCTTCATCCTAGAGTACAGCACAGCAGAAATCACCATTCCCATCCCAGCACAACTCACAGGAAGGGGCAGCAGGGCTCAATATCTTCATGGGCTGTGCTTAACTACCTGCTTGGCCTCAAAGAGTCTATAAGGAGATCTTACAGACTCTATTTCTATGTCTAGAAGTCTGTATCTTCATGTCCCTGGCACTGCTCTAAGAGCCCCTGCCCTCACTTCACCTCTTCTCAGCCAGGAGTTTCTCCTCCAGAAGTTGCTGCATCTTCTCTTCGATCTGTTGCAGGCTGCAGTGCAGTCCCCAGCTGGGGCTTCGCTCTTTGCTGGGGCTGGTTGGAGGTGGGAGCTGGCTCTCATTCTCCTCCAGCATCTCCAGTGTTCGCTGCTTTTCCACAGAGAGCTCCTTAAGAAGGACAAATGAAGACCATTTGTGAGTACCAGCCAGGTCCAAAATTTCTACTCCTGTTCCTGCCTCCTCAGTCCTTCCATCCTTAAGTCCATATTCTTCAGTTGGGCTTAACTCAGCCATAACCAAATCTAATTTCCTCTTGCTACCTGCCTCTCTGGGAGCAAAGCTCCACCACAGCCTTTGCTTATGCAGGTGAGTGGATGTTAGTTTGTAGGCTTGCTCTTTGGAGTGATCCAGGGAAAGAAAGGGGTTCATATGTTGGCACCGTGCTTCCTTAATTCACACAAGGTTCCTGATTTTCTGGGAACCACATTCAGTTCTGTGGAAAAGGATTGCCTCTAATTTGCACTAGGGCAGTGGTTAGAAAACTGCAGCTCAAAATTATCAGAGTTAACAAGGCATCATAGCCATGCTGATTGGAAAGGAGATCCAGGAGCCTCCAGTCCACCCTTCTGCTCTGAGAAGGTTCATCAACAAAATAAAGGGAAGTTCAGCTGTGACTTTGTATGCTCAAGTCTTGAAACCATTTAAGGATGAAAGCTCCACAACTTCTCTTGGCATCCTGTTGATCTAGCCTGTCTGGTGAAAATTTCTTCCTTGACATTTAGCCTAAGCTTCCCAAGCTGCAATTTATGTTTTTTACCCCACATAATATCCTCTGGCACCACTTGAGAAGAGTTTAGTTCTGCTGAACGCCCTGACACCTCCAGCCCTTTTCTCAAGGGATTTTTGCCTATAATATCTGCTACTGAATGAATCTGTTTATCTGCACAGGATTTATCTCTGACACTAGCAAGTGTAAGATTCATTCCACATGACAGCATCGCTTTCAGCCCTGCTTGCTTCTCAGGGAAACTTCCCAAAATGCTGTCACCCAGAGGAGAGATGTGGTCACTCACCTCCAGGGTTTTCTGCAAAGACTCCGTCAGGCTTCGCAGCTCTTTCTTTTCTTCCTCCACTCCTTTAAGGGAGTGGGCTGTGAGCTCCAGCTCCCTAAAGAAGCAAAAACAGTGGGAGTTGTTGGAGGTGAACAGCAGCCCCAGACTGCGCAGGCTGAGCGGGACCTACGAGCTGTGGTTTGTACAGGCAGCCCTCAAGGGTCAGAAATCCCAGGCAGGAGTGTGCCAGAAAACATTAGGCCTTGAGCACAGGGCAAGTGTCCAGGAACTTAACCATGCTTCCTATTAAATCCATCCCAACTGGTAATGTGTCTCTCTAGCAAGAGCTGGTGGCAACTGAAAGAGTTCAGACAGGGTACGTTTCTGCAAGCAGGTGTATTTCTACCAGAACAAAAGTGGAAAAGTGGTTGATAAACCACATCATTTTTCTACAACGTTATTTGGGGGGGGGGGGGAGAAGAAGAGAAAAAAAAAAGGCAATACCAAAACATACCCTTTCAACATTTATGGCAAGATATTTGCTTTTCTCTTTCTAAATACATTTGTTGTTTGTATTTTGGATACAACCTTTGCGTTTAAAAAGACAAGTGATTCTCAGTGAGGCAACCTGCATATCTGCCCAGCCCTTCAGCTGATTCCCAAGCAATTGTGGAAAACCATATTCAGGTGCCTGGAGCCCACATGGCTCGGAGCCAGAGGAGTGGGAAAGCTGCCCCTCTGACCCACTCTTCTTGCACGCCTGGCTGCTGCCATACTGCCTTGACAAACCTGGGGCCTGCTCACATCCCAGTCCCCTCCAAAGGGAGATTGCTGGAGCCTTAACACAAAATGAAACTAAGCTGTATTCTATGGGCCACACAACTGATTGCAAACGCAAGTAAACAGATCTCAGCGGCTTCTGCTTTCACCAGTACTGCATTTATCCCCTGCCTGCTACACCAAACGTGTGTTTTACCCATTCTCTTGCTCACAACCACACCACCGTTCAGAATGGGAGCTCCTGTCCTCCTCCAGTCCAACCCCGTTTCCTCCCTTACCGTCTGATTTGCTCCTGTTCCAGCCGCAGCTCCCGCACCACCTCTTCAAACTGGTGCTTCTCGGCTTCCAGTACCTGGTTTAGACGCTCAAGTTCCTGGAGACAAGGAGGAGAGGAGCATACCCTGCCCATATGTTTAAAATTGGAGTGACTTCCCGTTCAGTAACACTTGTGACCTAATTTGTTCTATGGAGTTCACCATGTCCAGTTTCTCCATAGTTTTGTCCAGGGGCCATTAAAAGGATTTAAGGTCAGCTGAGGACTTCCAGACATTGAACAGACCCAACCAGGCTATGAGGCATCTGGGAATCCCAGACATGATCCCTGCACAGATCGGCTGTGCAGCACATGTGCCCAAAGTCTCCAGGAAAGCTGGACTCAAAGTGCACGGACTGTCTCAGGCATCCACATGTGCAGACACGGAAAGCCCGGAGAGATGTGCGACAGCCCCACACTGCTGCTCCTGAACAGCAGCAGCCTTACTAGTTAGTCTCCCTTCTCATCCCACACAGATCTTATTTCTGCCATCCGTAGGGAGCCCACGGAGCGGCTGAAGACTCTGCCTGCCAAGTTCCCCGCTCTGAATCCCAGTTTGCCCTCAAACCAATAGCTCTGAAATCCCAGGCCCACCATGTGGGAGTTGAAGGGAACTGGCATATCCACTCACCTCTTTTTGCTCCCTCTGCAGGCACAGCTCTTCTGTTTCTTCCATCAGCTTATCTGCAAACACACACACACGCACACAGGCAAAATGCAAAGAAAAGCAATTTATATCCCGGGAAAGTTTATGATCATGAAGCCCTGACTGTTTGGATCTTGAACATGCAGCAGTCCCTACTGCTCTGTGTTTGTCTGTCTGGGAGGCTGCAAAGGCTAAAGTGAGACTAATGGGATATTCTGTGATCAGTCTCCTGTAAAATAACTGAATTTACTGAATTGTAAAACAATTGTATTTCTGTGTACTCTGCCTAAGGTTCCCTCCCAAGGCTTTTCAACTGCATTAACAAAGTAACTCACTGTCTTCCTGCTGAGTTAGGAAAACATCCTTATCCCTGCTTCATGCGTGAGGAAGCAAAGGCACAGAAAGGTTAAGTGGTGCACAAGGTTGCACACTGCTGGGCAGCCACTCAGCTCTTGCTCGGGTAGCTCATTCCCCTGACCTTCTCTGCCAGCACATCGTGGTCATGCGCTCCTCCAGCCCTGGGACATCACCAGCAGCTCCCTGGTGACACTGAGATATTCCAGACTCCCCCAGCCCTCACTGCCATCATTGCTTCCACATGATCATTCAGGAGCACTTGATTTTTTCCACAGCTCTCATTAGCTCTCTCACTGTTAGAGTTAGGTCTTCCAATTTCCCTCTGGAGCCAATGGAGGCCTCCAAAGCACCTCCAAAACATGCTGCAAAATACGCTGTGGAACATGTGGTGAGTAGTTGCCCATAAGGATAGAGATCTCACTTTACCAAAACTCACTAGATTTATTACATCTTTACTAAATTTGCTTTACTGAAATCAGAAAGAGAAGAGCTTTGCTTGGAAAGGCAAAGGCAGGTATGGTCCTTGATGAACCATATGAAGTGGAATGATGCATGGGTGATTTACATTTGCTATGGGAAATACTTGGGATTTTAATCAAGTTTTATGATAAGAAAGCTTTGTAATCTATCAGAAGGAATAGGTTTTGAACCAACAACAAAAAGAAGTAGTTTTGACAAGACTAAGTTGTCTTGACCACATTCTGTGCAGTGTTAAATGAAGGCAAAGTTATAATTATGTCGTCATTGTGCTATAAATGTAAAGGCAGTTCTGTTAAGTCATTAGAAGACGGTAGTGTCAATTTATTATGGGGTCACGGATCCTACGAATGAACCGTTTTGTTATATGGTTTGGAGATCTAAAAAAGGTGTTAAATAATAGTTCTTAGGAGATCTTCTCCATAGTGGAGTCTTGAAGGTTGTTGGTCCTCTTGTTTCCATTACACTAGTGTTACAAGCAGAGGTTGCTTATTAAAATTGACTTTGATTTTAGTGATAAAGGTGGAGAAGCAGTTTTATTTTTTTTTTAATTTGCAAACACAAGTTCCTATAATAGCTTTATGCATTGCTATAGGGGAGGACAGGCCTAATATACTTGAACAAAAGTGACTACAAATAGATTAGATACAGCTACACAGAGCCTGAAGAAATCAGCCCCCTAACCTTGCTACGTAACTTTTAGCTGAAGTCAAGAACCGTCATCATCAACTGCTCATTTCCATGGGAGACACATGCCCACTGGCAGCTCCACTTAAGTGCTTACCCTGAACACCTCCTCTGTGCTGCAAACTAACCTTAAACAGTTTAAGGTTAAAAAACTTCAACTCGTGGTGTCTATCACCGGTGTTTAGTGTCTGAGTATAGACTTGTCCCAGTCTCCTACACCAAGCCTGGGTTTAACTCTTGGCTCTGCCATCCATCCTCCAAGCAAGCGCAGACAGACAGGTCACCGCAGCACCTTATGATTCAGTCTTGCCCATGTCAGATGGGGAGGATGCTGACCTCAAAACTTAACTACAGAAGGGACACAGATCACTGAATGTGAGGCTAATAATAAGGCAGAAGCCTCAGGAGTCAGAAGGGAATAAATAGGCAATAGCTGTCAAAGGGAAGCGATCAGCTGTGACAGTTCACCAGCACTGAATATTCCTGTCATGGACAAAGAACACAGTGAAATATATATAATATATATAGCTCTTATTTGCCACGGAAGGTGCCTTCCTCTATTCTTCTATCAGCTTGAATTCATCAGACAGCAGCCCTGAGCTCTGTAGCCTGCTGTCAGTTGCATAAGAAATGTTTTGGCAAAACTTCCCTGTTTTTAATCTTTTCACCCATCTCTCATGGCCCTCTACTCAACACTAATTGTCTCTTTGTAAACTCCAGACCATTCCTGCCCACCTCAAGTGGGGGCCAGTGCACCAGCTCACATGTACAAATGCCACTAAGTTGGTTGAACTAAGCATGCCTTGATACTAAATCACAACCGCTGATAAAAATGACATTGAGATCTCCCTTTATCAGAGGCTGCCTTCCCTTGGCTCTTGCAATAGCAGTGTGAGGAGAGACAGCAGGAGCTCCCACAGCAGTCAGACCACCCAAGGTCTATCCAGAGGCTAGTGCTCGTGTAGGCAGTTGGACTAGATGACCTCCTGATGTTCCTTCCAACCTAAATTATTCTGCCATCATTTGGAGCAACTGTTCCCTCCCCATCGACCACAGAAAGAGTAGAGGGAACTTAGACAACTGCATCAGACACCTCAAATGAGCCAGTAGAAATGCTCCTACTTTCAACCTGAATAGAGTGGGCAAATGCAAAGGCCAAGCAGAGTAAGGTGAAAAATCCCCCTGGGGAAAAAAAAAACCCGTGTGCAAAGAGCTGTGATCAACCTAAGAAATAGGTTGATCCTGGGTGATTCATAGTCACACAGGCACCAGCTGTTTGTCTGTCCTGTTTGTCTGTCAGAAGCTTCCTAGGAACCAAATATGCATATTCAAACTTCCCAAGGGCAGCAGTTGCACAGTCCATCCATTGGGAGCTACAGGATTTTAAACATGCCAGCTAAAAAAACATACTTCCTTTCATACTATAAGTGATGTACATCAAAATTCTATCCTGTAACATTTACTTGTGTTTTGACTCCCTCTAAAACCTGATTTTCAAATGCTGGATATTCAAAGTCTTCATCCGGAAAAAAAAAATCATGAAAAAAATGCATTTGACCACACTGGCAATTCCAGAATAGTAAATGGATATTTTGAGTTTTGCAGCTTTTGGAAATAAGATAGTTTCTTACCTAAATACTCCTGTTTCTCCTTAGCCAGCTGCAGTCCTTGGGCTTCCAGGCTCTCGATCATTGCTTCTCCCAGCTGGGCATTCTTCCAGGTCCTAGGGAGAACGGACACAAAGCAGGCAAGTGAGAGAGCTAAAACCCCTGCAGAGAGAGATGTGGGGACTCGGCCTAGAAATCCACCCAATAATTCAGACACAGACTCTCTGTGAAGCCAGCGAGTCTCTAAATTTCTCCCTCCATAACTTTTAGAAATTTGCCTGACACGCAGGAAAGATTCCCCGGGAGTTGTACCTTCACTACAGCTATTCAAATGTTTCTCCAGTGTTTTGGAGACTGATACACCAAGTCTTATGGTTCTGCAGGCCAACCCAGCACTTGTGCAGCCAGCCTCAGCGATAGGATGTACCTGGAACCCGTTAAATGGATCCTGATAGACCATTAAGACCCAGATTTTAGTTTCTAACTTGGCTCGCTCCCATCTGCCAGCAGCATCTTCTCCAGCCTTTCCTGTATTTTACTCCATTATAGCCACTGTTCTCCTTTAAGCTTTAACCCTTTGTTGACTTGTCTCGGGGTCTCGTATCTTCAGTCTTCTGGTATCCATTATCCCTCTACCCATCCAGAAGCAACTAGGAATCACTTCCCAGCTAAACTAGAAAGGCAGTATGTTTTGGTGTCTTGCCCTTCACTGTCTGGCAAACATACCTCCCTGTCTAAACAATGATGAATCATAGATAAAAGCCAAATGTGATGCTCACAAGTACGGAGAGTTAAGGGAAATGGTCATGATAGTTGCAGCACCATAAGCCAGAAGATCTCAAAGTCCCTTGCAAATATTATGAAACTAAGCTGCAGAAGTGTTCTGTGGGGCAGATGCCACTGCTGATCATGTTGGTAGACAGGGCAAGCCTTTATACTAGGTTAAATAGCCAAGGATAAGCACATACAAATCAAAAAAAAAAAAAAAAAAAAAAAAAAAAAAAAAAAAAAAAAAAAAAAAAAAAAAAAAAAAAAAAAAAAAAAAAAAAAAAAAAAAAAGAAGTTTGCTGCTCATCTCAATTCTTGATCCATTAGACAACAGTTTCTACACCCATAAAACCCATAAAACGTATACATAAAGTGCATTCCAGTCTGTTTATGCAAATGAATATATGGGAACAACAATCGCTGCACAGAAGTTTGCCACCGTTGTTAAATCATACAGATCTTAAGGGAGCTTACAAATATTAAATACATATAAATCTTCCTGTATCAGGCCTTTTTGTGAGCCCCCAAGATGCAGTTTTTCAGAAAGAATAGTTTAATCCATAAGCAGACAGCCTCCTATAATTCAAGACAGTCTGTACCTTGTCTCTTAAAAAACAGCCAAATATATTAGCACAAATTACCCCAAGGACCAGACAGCTCAGAACTGCAGCAGACAAAGTGCTGCCTTGTGTTCTTTGCAAGCAGATGGGTTTCTTTTCAGCTCACCAGAGTCTAGGATGTTACTATAATGCAGAGGAAATTAGGACTAATTTAAAATGTGATGTTTTGCCTGCAGGTAGACATCTTCAGCCTGGGTGAGAGCGTGTGGGTGTGAGCGTGGGCTTTTCCTGTAAGGTGCTCTGACACAGGATGAATCTGATCCCAGCGAAGCCAACAGCAAACCACACAAGTGAGTGTTTTGAACACGACTGCAGGGCTGGTGACCTACGAACCTCAAATGGCTCCGATATTCCCAGCAGACTATAATATCCAATACCCACACACATGCACTCTTTTGTCCCTCATCAGTAGGCTGCAAATGCTGCGCTACCACCCCTTGCCTGGACATCCAGCCTGACTCCTCATTTGAGGAT
Source organism: Nothoprocta pentlandii (assembly GCA_013398315.1). Classification (NCBI taxonomy): domain Eukaryota; kingdom Metazoa; phylum Chordata; class Aves; order Tinamiformes; family Tinamidae; genus Nothoprocta; species Nothoprocta pentlandii. The sequence continues at coordinate 1,151,925 of VZSG01000222.1, read as the reverse complement.
CAAAATGCCTCGGGAGGCCAAATTCTGCTGCTGACATGTGGCTCAAAGGCCCCAGCACCTACAGAGAAGCAGTCGCACCCCATGGGCACACGGCAACCCAGCCTTTATGGACCACAGCCGGGAGTCATTAGTGGTGGGAGGAAAAGTCACTCCAAGAGAAGATGCTCTGTGCAAGATCTATAATGTCCATATTCAGTGGAAGGACAGATCCAGGGACAAGGCAGAGGCTTAAGAAGCCTCCCTGCTTCCCCACACGTCAACTTGGCATCCTTTATCCCTTATACATCTAAAGAAAAAAAAAAAAAAACAGGGAAGGAGAGAGAAAAAAATAAAATAAAAAGAGCTTACACTTTTCCGGACTCCTGTAGCATCTCCAGCCACTGAGCCTGCTCAAACTCCGATTCGGCTGCTAGAACGATATTACCCTGCAGATAGGGAACAAAACAAAGGAGATGAGAGGCTGGTGCCTGTTCATGCCTCCGAACGTGCAGGATGCAGACTGGACACAGCTGCCAGAGGAGGCGATTCACACAGAGGGGGACCATGGCAGGTATAAAACAATGAGGGAATAAGTCCAGGCCTGGAGAGATTCCAAACATCTCTCTACCAGTCTGCAAATATCCTAAGTCCTGCTGTTAGAAAGAGCTACTTTCCTTGTTGGCAATCAAAGCAGGATCCTTGAGGGAACCTGGGACACTAATCCACCCTTCCTCAGGATGGGTTTGCCCAGAAAAGCTTGGCATATTTGGTGCAGTGGGAAGGAACAGGCAACGCAGCCCCGCTCACCAGCGATCGATACCCTCCTCCTGTTTTGTTTTGTTTTTTTTTTTTAATTTTCTTTTATTTTGAGAAGAAAAGAGTCTACCCACGTGGAAGTCTTCATGGGAGATCTTTATGGCATAAGGCATGCCGGGCTCCTCTTTGGGTTCCACGATGCAGCCTCCCAAAGGTATGACGCCCTGGGGAGGAACCAGAGCACATTGGTCAGCCACCAAAACTTGCCCAGTGTAACAAGCAACGCGTGGTGGGCTGTTACTGAGCTGTCACCCTCAGACAGTTCTGGGCCCCTGCCCTGCCACGGAAGTCCCAGGAAGGCTGGGAGTCATACACGGCTCCCCAACAGCAGAGGGGCAGCACTCAAAGGGTGCTGCTCAGTGCACTTGGATTAGTGGCTGTATTGCTTCTGAACTTGAGCATGGGGCAAGGACAACTAGCAATGGCCAAAGGAGCCAGCATTGCCACCAGCTGCTCTTGTAGCCACAACACTGTCCAATTAGACGAGCCAGGGGATGAACTGAAAGCAGAAAACATGCAATAGATCCAGGCGGATCTAATAGAGGAGGCATCAAGGAGCCTCAAAGAAGTATTGGCCTGATTCCACTGTTTTGAACCTGGACCTGCAAGGAGTGAGCCTTACCTTTTCTTCACTTGCTAGGCCTGTGGAAAAACAACTGGAAACAGAACAACCCTCCCCTGCTCACCTTGGGGTGGATATTGAAGTATTTATTGCTTTCAAAACTCTTCTTCTCACTCTCAGCATAGTAGAGCAGGAAGCTTTCCTTAATGATGAAGAACCTTTAACAGGGAGAAAAATAAAATCCAGCTAGAACAGAGTTCTTGGTTTATCATGACACAAGAAAATCTCCACCTAACTACAGCTGCTTTCTGAGCAGCAGGGTTCCTTCCTCCCATTTGCACCTAAGCAGAGGGGCTTCACTTAGGTTCAAAATCAAGTGCCAAGGGCTCAGCACTACTTATTAACATGCTTCACGCTTCCAGTTTATCCCAGCACACATGCACCAGTATTGAAGATGAACGGTAGCACCATTTACTCACAGGGGAATTGCACAGTGATCTGTGCCCAGGACAGCATCACAGCCAAAGTGTTTGGGCATCTTGACCTGTGGGTGCTCGGTCTGGGCCATGTGTTAAATCGAACCTGGTGGAAGGGAGCTGCCCCCTTTCCGAAGGAACTTTTTCACACGGGCTAAAATCAACTAAAATATTTCTGCAAGCCACTCTCTTCCCTCTCAGCCTTTGCTAGCAAGCAGCCAGAAGCCGAGTGTTCCCTCTATACATTGCATCACACACAGGGAAGGTCACAGGATAGCATCTCCAAGGGACTCTCAAGGCAAAAAGATTTGGCATGATAGCGCTCAGGAACAGAAATAAATTTCAGAGATATTTTTAAGCTGAGTTCCTGGCAAAGTTTCCTCTCATTGACCCTTGCAAATACAAAGGAAATTGAATTCTTTTTTTGATATGCATCACGTTAACAATGTACCTTGTTCTGCTCGGTTAATCCTAGATATACTCCAATGAACACTGTGTAGTAGCCACTAAATATCATAACTGCTGTAAACCAAACATCAAATGTGCTGGAGCATGCCCTCAAAATTGTGAATAATGAAGTGCATTTGGGATGTTCAGAAACCCTTGGGAGAGTCCCTTTTCTCTCAGAAAATTAAGATTTGTCCTGCAGTGAAGCAGGGGAGAGATCTGACAAGTGAAATTATGTCTAAATAGCAGCAGCACTGAAAGTGCGAAAGAGTAGCTGAAAGATGAAGACTAGTTCAGTAGTAAGCTTTCTTACCTACTTTTTACCTGCTTTCTCCCCCGGCCCACTCACCTGTCCCTGTCCCTGCTGACTGCAGAGGTGGGGAGGAGAAACCACTCTGCGGTCTCAGCAGAGTTATCTCCTCCTGCTTGGTGCTCCACGAGCAGCCTTGGAGGAGGCTGCCAGCCCCGCAGCCTCCTCCTGACCAGGCTTGCAAGACCACGCTGCACAGAGCAGCTTGGGCAAGCTGGAACGAACCGGCCAGCTTCCCCCACGTCATCCCTTTGGTCCAGAAATATCACTGAGACACAGCAAAGCAGGATTCCCTTCTTCCAGAGTGCTATTTCTAGAGCTATTTTTATGTCCTTCCATTGACAGGATGCTCAGTTACAACCGTGGTTAAAAGTCTGCATTGTCTTTGCCACATGAAGACCGAGGTCAGGCAGGTTGGTCCTCGATGCCATAGCCATGCTGAAGAAACCACTAAAACCACACTGGAGGTGAACAGGCTAGGCACAAGGAGCAACACTGACATGGACATCAAGCCAGGGACGTCATCATCTGCCAGGGTTAGACACAGCAGCTCCGTATCGGACAAGTGGACATACCTGCACTCTGGGAGCCGAGTGCTTTATTTCTGACACAGACGTCTAATGAGATTAATTAGGTAATCTTTGTGAAACTTTCTGAAGCAACCATGGCCCAGGTTAAGTATTTACACTGTAAAACTGCAATATTCACCCTAGCCCTCCCATCTCCTGGAGTTTTCCTGGGCACGAGTCCAGGAGCACACGCAGCAAACGCCGGTGGCTGCATCAGCGCAGCTCCCTCGCCCTAGGCACAGCCCAGGGCAAAGGGGCTTCATCAGCAGCTCTGCCCAGGGCTCTTGCTCTGATGCCAGCACCAGGCACTACCCCTTCTACCTTCCCTGTGACCGGTCTGAGAGGCTGCTGGCAGCCATTCCAATGGGAACAAGGTTACCTACACACCTGTGCGTTTCACTCCTGGCTTCATGCCACTCCGATGCCATCGTTGTTGCAGCATTTGCAGAAGAAAGAGGCTAAGCTGCTTGCTGTACTGGGTGGAGAGTGGGGTGTAGCTTTGGGGTGAGGAGCATGGCTGAGGACAGGGAATACAGCTTCCCAAAGCTGCTCCAGCAGCAACCCACGCTCGGCCTGCACTTATCAAAAGCACCAGCAACCTTGGAAGATGGTTGCTTCTCCCTTGAAAGGATATTACTTTACATGAAAAAGAAAATACATTAACCAAGGAAGAGAGCTTCTTCCCTTTGAGATAGGGTGCTGCTAATGGCTTTGCAAAACAAGCCTCCAGAAGGCAGCTTGTTCAAGCGTCAGCCCTGAGAAACACGGCCACCTCGGTCCGGTGGCAGGAACATCCACCGTGCTCTTGGTCAGCATCCAAGGCAGCCCACAGCAGCCCGGGCAGCAGGACAGATCATTGTATGGGCAATGGGAAGGATGGAAAACGCTCTAGACACCACTGCTTGTGTCACGTCTTGCGGTCCTCCCAGGTGCCGTCACCCCGGCCTGACTAAGTCAAGGCTCTTCCTTGGGGAGGAAAAACAGCTCGTTTTCCTCCCCAGCATCTCCAGCCACGTTGTGACTGCAACCGGTTAAATAGGCCCAGGCCAGGAAGGAGAAAGTGTCTCGAACAGCCACGCAGACATGTCCACACGACCGGTGGCCTGGCGTGACCAGCGCCACCAGAGCTACATGCCCTCGTGGCTCCCTGAGCTTGGGCAGGCTTTCCTCTGGGCACGGGCTACTTCTATTTTCTATTTCTAAGTTCTTCCCCATTTAAGACACCACCCTAAATGCTAAACATACAAAAAATAGCCCAAGATTTCAGGACAAAAATCATAGAATCATTATGGTTGGAAAAGACCTCCAAGATCATCCCATCCAATCATAAGATCAAGTCCAACCATTGAGAGATCACACCATCACCTGTAACTAGCAGTCATCACTTTTTTCCCCTTAATTTCTCCAAAGGAGGAAATATATTTAGCTATATTTTCCTTTCATAAAACAATGCATTTAATCAGCTATGGCCTGCTAGGCATGGGAGTAGGGGTACAGGGAAAGGATGGATTTCTCCTCATCCTCCCCAATAAAGCAGCACCCTGCAGTCTGCATTGAGAGCTCTTTCCCATTCTGCAAATGTTTTTTTCCCTCTCCTTTCTCTCTCCTTTTCCCCCATTTCCCTTCCCGGTCCCTCCTTTGCTTTGGTTGCAGCCCATGTTCAGCTCTGCCCCACGGCTGCCTCCCCCAACCCTTTCCACCTGCATCACTAAAATATTTACAGCTTGCTGAAGACAGGGGTGACTTCTAGGAAAAGAGCAGCAATAAATAAATAATGACACAGAGAGCACAGGCTGGGCCATTTGTCTGCAAGAAATTATGATTAGGAAGGGAGCCTTTTAAGAAAGCAATCTGCCCTCTGCTATCCGTCCACTTCTCCTCAGTAACACAGTCATACTGGTTTCCAGTTTCCCCCACACTTCATGTGCAGACACTGAACTAACACCAAAAGCAGTGAGATTCAGTGAACCTCTTACAGAAATCACACTAACTTGAAGCCCCGAGGTGGCCCCTTACTCGAGGCTTATGGAGCATTTTCTGCCCTTGATAACACGGTAGCAAATGCTCTCGGTGCCCAGGCCGCCGTTACACAACCCGTTGGCAGCTTCACGCTTCCAGTGGTTCCACGTGGTTCCTCCATCGTGGAGGCACCACGTGGTGCCTCCTGGCACCACGTGGAAGCCAATTCAGAGCCACCTTTGGCTGTACCTTTGCTGGTCACAGTCTGGCCAGAGCTGCCACTGGTCCGCACGCTGCTGCGGACGGTATGTACACATACATACATATATATATACATGCACACACCCATGCTGAGAGCCTGACCATCTCGCCACCAAAAACCTCCAAGTACTTGAGCAAGGATTAATGGACAAAGCCAAGCACTTGGAGCAGAACGCAGGGGCTGATGCTCCTTCTTCCACAGGGCAATCGCAGGGCGCTCGCGGAGGGAGGCAGCTCGTCTCCGCGCAGGGCGCAGCGCTGGCACTGGCTGGGCACGGATGCAAGACGGTGGGGTGCAATGAGTGCAAAGCAGGTGGATCAGCAGGGATCAGCAGGGAGCCCGTGCCCTGAGTTCCAGCCCACATCTCTGCCGGGCTGGCAGCGCTCAAAGAGAGCCGAGCGCTCGGCTCGCCCAGCCCGGTGCACTGGGCTCCGCGGCTCCCTCAGCATCCCTCATGGACTGCGACTTACCTCCTGGACCACTTGGCCGACTGCCTCCCAAAGGGTCTCTTCCAGAGCACGCCGTACAGCTGCACTTTGGTGCTGATGTCCAGAGCGTCCGAATCTGCCTGTTCCATGGACGGAGAGGGGGAGACGGAGTTGGATTTTGAAGTGAACATTGCGGTTGGATCCGGTCCCGACTCTGCCCCTGTGCCTGGCGGCTCGGGGAATCCGATTAAATGCAGCGAACCAGAAGGATGCGAGCAGCCGCTCCGAGCGGCGGGCAGGGAGACGGGGCTGCAGTTTGGATCAATAGCTTCACTGCTCAGCACTCGCTCAATAATTCTCTCCCCGATGCACGGACAAGTTTCCTCATTGCGTATTGCTTCCTGATGGACTGAAGACCAGACACATCCCAGCCCAAGGGAAAGAGGGCTGAGCAGAGATCAGGAATGCAGAAGGACAGAGGCAGCTCTCAGCAGTACAGTCAGCCAAAACACCTCGGCACCGAGCCGCCTTGGAAGGCTACTTCACTCGACATTGCAGCACCCCAGAGAGAAGTCAGCGCGAGACAGGCTTTTTGCTGTCGAGCATCTCATGCTGCAACACGCACCCCCGAACCCTTATGCTTGGGGACGAGTTCTTCTCCCCAATCCCAACGGGAGCAGGGCGGGTGGGAGCCGCTGAATCCCATCAGATTGCCCCTGCCGTCGGCAGGGTTCCTCTGCCAATGTGGCACTGCCCACCCGGCTGGAGTTCACGTGGCTGCTGGGTTTGCTGGGCAGCGTCCACGCCGCACGCCTTGCTCATCCTTAAAGGGCTATAGCTGATCAGAGCTGGGTGATGGCAATTGTGCCTGCCTGGGTGCAGCCCCCGCTGCCTCTGGGGTCCCAGCTGCTTCCCGGCCACAACAGAGGGACACACGAATGCCGCCCGGCTCAGGGGAGCCCCCATCCACCTCTGCCCCGTCCATCTCAAGCAACAAGCTTTCCTGCTCCCGTTTCCTAAGTCTCTGTCCCTCTCCTGAAACTCTCCCTCCCTTCATATATAAGGGCACAGTCCTCCGAAATACCTCCTGCCTTTTGTAACACTCACAGGAAAGCGTGTTACCATCCCACCGTGCCTCCTGCCTTCCCTGTGGCTGCCCCCAACACCAGAATTTGTGGAAGAACTGCCTGTTTGTATCAGGTATGGCACCGGGGGCCGTGGGGCATCTTGTATAAGCGCAGGTACATACATGCTGTGAGGCATCTGCTCCATCCTGGCCTCTGCCATCCTATTTACAGTGACGCTGGTGCTGCAATTGCCAAGTATGCCGCCTTTCCCATGAGGATCATTCAGGAGACACACACTTCATACGAGCAGTCCTGCTCATTCCCAGAGGTTAAAGCTTGAGATATGCCCCAAGATACTGCATAGTCCTATCTTAAGATGACTAAGAGACAAAGATGTCTCAGGCTTAGAGCTCTGGAAACCCGGGTACAGTCTCTTCTGGGGACTAGGACAAGGAGGGGAATGGGGAGGCACAGTAAGTACTTTTTTTTTTTTTTTTTTGCTTAAAGATAAGGGTACTAGATAATTATAAGCAATTAAGATGTCTGCATTTCTTACAGGTGAGAAATTACTCCTTTATATTCTGGTCAGCCTCTTAACAGTGCATTGCACTGATAAGAACTTATCCTTGGGCTTGGACAAGGAACTTGAGATTTGGATCAGAGCTGCTTCTTGTTGGGAAGGACTCGGGCCCGCTTTGTCAGCATGGATTTCCTTTCCTCTTACAGCTTCCAGCAGGTTCCATTGAGGTTTTCACCCAGAGAACCATTAGCAATTATGGGACATAGCAGCAGGTACTTGGAACAATCTGAGTAGTAGTGAAAAAATAGCCTAGTTCAAGTTTCATTCATAATATATCATAATATATCATTCTTGCAAAGATAAATTGTCACATCTACCAAAATGATGCTTCAGCTTTCTAGATACAGTTGCGTGCAGAGGCTATTCTAAAGAGAGCAAAAGCAGCCACCATCTATCCATGTCTTTAATACGATGCATTGATTTTGTTTCTTCTGCAGGATTAAATTTTTTATGTCTGATGGGAAGAGAAGAATTTCTAAGCTGTCCTGCAGAGCTCAAAGAAATAAGTTATGCAGCAAATAGCCATAAAAATAAAGACATTGCTGCAGATTTATAATCCCCTTTGGCACCATCCTTTGGTCAGCATCACCTGCTCTCAGCAGCACAGCCCACACAAAGCCCTCCCCGAATCCCTCCCACGCAAACCAATGCAGATCCATCCTCGCCAGCCCACCAGGGAAGTTAATTCAGGTGTTGGCTGCTTCGGCACTGTGGACAGATCCCCATTTTGGGAGACTTGCAAGAAGTCAGGGACACATTTCCAGGGCTGGGCGAGCGCGGCACGACGTGCGCACTCCTCCCCGTGGCGGATGGATGAACCACAGCGCAGAGAAACAGGAGCCAACAACCCATCCTCATGGGGTGTTTTAAACTGTGCTCGTGGCAGGGAGCTGTTCAGTCCCTACACACCGTCACAGCGAGGCAACTGGAGCACCATCAATGTTTCCAAGCGCTGGCAAAGCAGCCCAGGAAGCACTTGGACACGTTAAAAGAGACTTCAAGCTGATCCCACTCTGCACAAGCACCTTCAGCCTTCAACACAACCCCATAGATCGGAGCCCTCCCTCCCAGTTTCTGAAGCACATCTAGCTGCAGGGCTACCTCACACAGGGCATTTCTCCACTGGAAAAATCAAGACATTGACTGCAACCCACTAGTTTTCACACATTTTCCACCCTCTAGTCTCACTTTGAGCAAAGGGAAACAAGTCACAGGCTTAATTTTTATATACAATAGAAGTCTACAAAACTAGATTGACTAAAGCATGCTCTTGTTTAACCTAAATACCACAGAGATGTCCAACACAGCCAAAACACCCATAAATGCTCTTACATACGCATTCAGCATTCACTTACCTGTACCACTGTTACAGCCACTGAAGCCAAGGTCTTAAAAAGCAAAAAGCCAGGGATGCCACAAACTAGGACTTCATCCAGAGCCAGGAACGGCAGGACCAAAACACTTATGTTCTTCCTACCCCCCATTAACACATTCTGTTGCACCCTCAGGCCTAACATGCAGCAGCCTCCACTTCTTCATTCATTTGCAAACTCGCCCTCCCTCCTGCCTTTCTTCACAGCTGCTCACTGCGAGCTCAGGCCCTGTGCTGTGCGTGCACATAGGACAAAAAGGTCACACTTCTTGCCATCCCACCTACCTATGTTCTCCAGTGGGTATCCAAATACAGGATTATCCTGCTAGACTGCTCTATCACAAACCAAGTCTAAAATACCAAGTCTTAAAGTCTAAAATACCTGGCAATGAAGGACACAGCAAACACTCCCCTCCACAAAAGGCCAGAGGGGATGCCAGAGAGCAGAGTTTTCCTCCACCATCAGCTCATCCTCAGTTTTTCTGTTGAAAAGAAAAGACAGAATGTGGGAAACCTGCCTTAGTCCTGCCCCGGGGCTCTGTTTATAGGCTAAGCTCACCCAAGAAGTGCTGCAGCCAAGGTCACTCGCGTTAGCCCAAGAGCTTGTTGTTGTCGCAGGGCTTTTGGCAGCTCCTCATTGCAGCCATGGAGCCAGCACCCCGCGTCACAGGGAGCATCTCCTTCCAGGTCTCTCTTCAGACAGCAGCAACACGAACTTATACAGACTCCGACACGAGTCACCATCACCTGCTGTAGCCACCCTTGGAGGCACCAAATGGGCATACACAAACAGCAAGTACCAAATGAGCATTTTCTCCCTTTAAGCAGTTTGTGCTTTTAGATTTCCTAAACGCTGCTGAGGTTTGGAGTCAGTAACCACAATACAGATTCATTAGCTCTCCACATTTTCTAACGGAGGTGTTTTTCTTACCCATCTGACTAGTTTCTCATTTCTATTGCTTTATATTTGTTTTCCACTAGCTCCAATAGCAGCATTTTGCCATTTGTTTCGATGCTACCACAGACCTGCATAAGTTAATCATAGTCTCCTAGGCCAGCATAAAGTGATGGCACTTTTTCCTAACCGCATAAGCCTTAGGAGCCAGAAAAATCAGCAACCATATATTAGGTGAGAAGACTGTTTACTGCTTGAGAGAAACAGTTAAAACACTAACTGTTAAAGCTATAATATCTTAAATATGTCTACATACATAGGAGAGAAATCCTTTTGCTGTTGGGTTACTCGCAAATCATGTCCGTGGAGGGTCTCTCTTAGAAGGGAGCAGTAGAGACAGCGTTGGGGCACGCGGACATTGAGCGCTACCACATCCCTGCTCCACAGCATCGTCCCGCTGCCCTCCTGGCACTGCGTGGCTGGGACCCTGTCCGGCTGCCAGGGCGGAGGGGACGTGTGGAGAGCAGGAGGACACGGAGCCCTGGCACGGAGTCCTGGCAGTGGTCACAGGACGCTGCGGAGACGCAAGAGACCTGCATCCGCCTGGCAAAAGGCTGGCGCTGGCTTTTACACTGATCTTAACCCCTTGAAGGTATTTGGCACTCTGTGCCCTTCTTACATGTTTTTAAATGTTAACTTTAAGTTGGGTAAATTAAGATTTTAGCAATGACTCTTCAAATTTCCTCCCCCTCCTCAAATAATACATAAATTCAATGTTTTGCATCAGGAATACAGATATTACAGTCTTCAAAATCACAGTACAGTGCTCAACTGACTGAATTTTTGTGAAACTTGTCATAAACCCCACAAACCCTGAAAATATGCTCTGAAATATCCCGTAGGAACAGCGAGTGTCCTGTAAACTTTTGTTGAAAAGCAAGAGAACAGAACCCATTTCCGAAGTTTCACCCACATCCCCTGCCTGAGGGTCTCTTTGATAAAGACCACTTCTAAAGCAAAAATATATATATGTTGAATATATTGGCCACTATGCTTTGCAGCTCCAAAAGACACCAGAAGCAAGCAAAGCCCACCGATAACAAAATTTAAAAAAATCAAAAGAGCAAGGAGTATTTCTTTCTTCACAGCAAGAAAACACAACCTGTTCTCAGTTATGGCAGCCAATGCTACTAGCATTTAAAGAGGAAACTTGTGTAGTTTAACAAAGTTTAACAAAGGCTTTAACTTCACTGAATGCTGCTTTCAAGGAAAATGTGTCAGTAGCAGAGATTAGGAGCAACCCTGGAGAGCTGTGAACATGTAAACAGGAGGACCACGTGGCGGTTCCAAGGAAAGTAGAGTTATACCAAGTTTTCTCCAAAGGACAGAAACTCACCTTTTATGTTTAGAGTTATTTTGGTATGTGCACATCTACACAAAGGGCTGCTTCATTACAAAGGCTGCAAAATACTGAACAGGTGACAGTATTCGCATGTTGCTTTTAGGCAAAGGATAAAGGATTTATCTGGAGGCAGGCAAAGTTGTTTTCCCTCCTCCTCACTCTCTCCATTTCCTCTCTGCCAAACACCTCCCAAGCAGAGCTGCCAAGCCCCTTTTTATACCTCTAAACCTCTATACCTCTAAATTCTTATGTCCAGATCGACATTCCCAACAGCTTCATTCCTTCCAAAGGGTGCTCAGACACTGCGAGGAGAAAAATCAGATGTACTGCTTGCAATAACTGCATCCCATTTAAAGCTGTCCCTTCTTTTTACGGGAGCTGCCAAAACCCCAGCAGTAAATGAGAAGCCAACTCTGAAGCACTGCACCTAGTAAAAATTTAATATAATAAAACAAATCAAAAACTGCAACATTATTTTAACCATTCACAATTATAGTGGAAAAATTATAAGGCAGCCATTCACGGAATGATTTTGTGTACAAATGGTTTGGAAAAGAAGATATTAAAATTACAGTTCCGTACATGGAATTAAGTAAACAGCAAAGACCATGTAATGTTTTCCCCGGAAAGCCAAGGATGCTGAGATGTAACAAGAAAAAAAATAAGGTATTTTTTATTATTTTTTTTTAAATAAGAAGTTTGCAGTGAACAGGAATCTGAAATTCATCCCAATGCACCGCAGGGGCTCCGTCTGCCCCGGGAAGAACACACTTCATGCTCTGCCGTGCCAGTCCCATGCAGGAAAGCAGCACGGGAGAAGGGAGCAGCGTCACCGCTGCTCCCACAGCACCTCCCTGCCACCCTGAACAAAGCTCGGACCACAGACACAGCAGCTGCTGCCAAAAACCCCTTGGAGGCACCACTGGGCTCCGAGCAGACACGGGGGCTTTTCCTGGGTGTCCTGAACAACGTTACCCTCGTACACTATCCAGGAACAGTTCTCTGAAATGCAGAAGCCAACGGGGGGTCTGGGTCGGCCACCCGGCACCTGACACTGCACGGAACAGTTATCACCAACACCCGTCCCGGCGTGATGGCTCTGCCCTCCTCGTCCGAGTCACGTCAAGGCAGCTTCTGCATCTCTCAGCAGGTGCTGAAAACAAAGTATTTCCCTTTTTTATACAAAGAATAAGGAAGTTAGAATAGTAAGTAAAGTAGCAGAACACCCCGGAATTGAAGGAAACAGCCTGAGCCCAATTCCTACTGCCCATAAGAAATCAGGAACTGAGAAACCAGCTGAGGCAATTACAGATTTCCTACTGGGGGGGGATTTACAGGAGAGAGGGAGAAAAACGCCTGGCACTTAGCGTGCTACCTGCTCGACCTACTGCCACTAGCTCACAGCAGAGCGCACAGGCAGAGGTGGCTGCTCCAAACAGGGACACTAAGAAGAATTCGTTCACACCACGGTCCCCTGAGGAGTAGAAAGTGACAGCAGATGGCCCTGGCTTCATGCAGAGTTTGGATTTACTGTGACAGATGGGGAGGAGATAAAAAAGGGAATATAATAAAAGATTTTAACTCCTTAAAACTCCATGCCAGAGGAAAATACTCCTCCATGTAGAACAACAATTTGGAAGAGTTTGGTCACTGGAAATTTCGTACTCTTATCAGAAAACCAAAAGCTTCCTTAGCTAAATTCTAGAAAATATTACTGCTAGCTCTACATGGACAGGAAAAGAGGTCCACAGAAGCCGTGCAACAAAACAGAAACTACAGGTCACTGGACTTTCAGTGCCAATTTGGGCTATCAATGTTTTCATTTAAAAACTGTTGCCTGCTGTTGCAACTTGGCCTCTCAATCATTAAATTGAGGGCTAGCATTTCTGGTGGCTGTCCCAAGAGTTGCAAACATGATCTGAGGGGTGGGAAGAACAAGAGGCAAGACCTCTCAGCAAAGGAACCTGTTATGATGAACATGCCAGCGGTTCAGGCAGCAGCAGACAGGCTTACTGTGGCATCTGCCATCAGATTCAACACACATGTCCATAGAAAAAGGTACTGTACAGGTACAGAGGCACAAACCCACTGCAGGAGACCTTACCTGCATGCCTCCCTAACCACTGTAACTGTTAAACATCAAATAAGCACAAAGTCTTGATGCTAGCTTAACTGGGGGACATTTTCATCATCAAGCTGAGCCTCCAGATCATGTGTGCTCTACCTAAATGCTACTAAACTAGCAGTTATGAAAGAAACCCTAGGCTTCTATAGAAAAAGAAAAGTTAAAGCAGATGCTCTGCAAGCTGCTGCCAGTCAGCATCACCCATCTTTGGCTTGGTTTGCAAGGAAAAAAACAATCACTGCAATGGAAATCGTCTCAGGTGCAGTGGGAGGAAAAGAAAAATGGCTCGACTTGTACACTTCAGCAGACAACACGCTTAAAAATAATAATAATAATAAAATAATTCTTCTATGGGACATTAGCATCTGCTGTGGAACAGAGCTGCCTCTCCAGCAGAGCTAGCAATTCCTGTGAGCAGGACAGTGAGATCATGAAGGACTAATTAGGGTAAATAGAGAGCACTCGGAGCTCTGTAACCTGCAGCACTCACCTGTAAACAGGCAACTTAGGAGCTGCACTTGTAGGGTGAAAAAAGCAACTGCAAGGGGCCCGAGAGGATCTCCTCTCTGTCAGCATTTATGCAATGGCTTTCTGGGACAAAATTACTTGTGGAAGGCTACTGTCAAAGAAGCTCGTTTCCATCTCGTGCACTAATTCTACTTGAAAATATTCTCTTGTGGGAGAATGTAAATTGTAATTGTTTCCATTGATCTTAAAATTCACCTATTTCAAAGTAAAAACACACAAACAAGCAAGCAATCCTAGGGATTATTACCAAATTCAACCCTGGGGTACATCTGTGCTGTTGCGAAGCAAACAGAGGGCTCGCGAGGCCAGAAGTCAAGCCAATAACTCTTGTTGAGCTAATGGACAAATGGAACAGTGACAAAAATGTAAAGTTAAGAGGCACCATGGCCTGTGTAGTATAAGCAGTAAATGGTGTTAGAGGGGGAAAAAAGAGAGAAAAAAGAACCTACATTCAAATGGCAACAATAAGCACTTCAGGAAACTAACTATGCAAGCTTGGAAGCTCCATTTCAAATAAACAAAAAACTACAAACAGAAAAGTATTTGGCAATATTATTTCAAAAAGTGCAGACAGAATATAGCTTAGCATGGGCACAGAATTAAAAGGTTTACCCTTTGCCCCCCCTAAAAAAAAAAAAATATGTCTTGAGTCTTTGCATGTCAAGCATCACGGGGTTTTTAATGCATCACAGTTTTTAGAGCATAATGTATTTTGCAGGAGAGAAAAAGATGCCTGACAAGAGAAGGCTGTGCCTTGGAAAGGATGTTTTATCACCCATCTACACTGACAGACATCAGCAGTTGGCCATAATTCCTCAAGTAGATTGATCAAAACTCGTGATTACCAGAGGTGAATGTAGGATTCCCAAAGGCAATTTAAAATGCCTAACGTGTCCCCTGAAAACCCAACAGCTTGCTTTGTTTAGAACTGCTTTAGATGCACTTCATATGCTATCTGCAGTATAAATATTTAACCAAAGATCTCGTTGTGTTAGCCTTAATACTTTTTATTTAATGAGGGAAAGAAAAAAAAAACACATACCCTGCTGATTTCTGTGGTTCAAAGTTTTAAAGACGAGCTAGTAAAGTTCTCTGGTCCCTCAACAGCTGTTTCCATCAGATTTCTACTCCTCAGAGCACAGAACTGCTTGATTTCAAAAGACATTGTGGACTTCTTTCTCAAGCACAGCAGTAGTGTAATCACGGTACAAAATATTTAATTTCTGCTAACTTTTTTGGTGCCTACACTTTATTGACTTGCTGAAAGATCATCTTCCAAGATGTTCTGCCTTTTTTAAGGTTACCAACAACTGCATAAACAATCCAAATAATATTCTTCTCACTTCTAACCCTTGTCTTAAATAATGGAATACTCTGCAGAACTCATCTGCACTTAACCAAGCTGAATTCTCATCTCCTTTACTAAATGTACATGTTGTCCAGAACTTATTTCCTACCAGTGATACTTCCATCACAACAGCAGTGTTGTCCGAAGTGCAAGTCACCTCTACAACACTGCTTGTGACAAACATTACAAAAAACAATCACATTGCCAGGACAATATAAAACCAATGGGGGAGAAACCCCTACTTCACCAGTAAGAAGACTTCAACCTTCTAAAAGGCAGCCATCCTTCACCCTTTTTTGTTCCTTTATCATCTGTGAAAACTCAATTGCAAGATACTTGGGTGACTGCAATTTCATGATGAGCCACTAAGTTCTTCCCCACTCACCTTCAACTCCAAATTCCATCTTCCCTGAGATTAGGGCCAGAAGTAACAATTAAAATAGAAATGTCTTCAAAAAAAGAAAATTACATAGAATTAATGTCCGGCTGCCAAAGCACATTTTGCTACACTAAAAACTTTCCCAGTATTCCTCATTTTGCAATCAAGCTTCCCTCTGAACTCCATGAAAGTAGATGGGATGCATGATGGTAAGACAGACAACGATAAAGGGAGCAGCCGACATTTACTGCTCAGGTCGAATCAAGGAGATCAAGGAGAACGGTGAATTCCAAGTGTTTAGTGATGGTGTCCAATGGACAAAACCAGAGGAATAAGGCATCCTAGGACTAGGGCTGCCACCTCCAGACGGCTGAGTCCTTTTCCTCCAGTTGATTCAGGTTTGTGGCTGTGAGCAATGCCTCCCACTTCTGGGAGGACATGAACTGTTGCAACATAAAGAAAAGTCCCAGCAGAAAAAAGCATTGCAACTCCGGTGGCATTGACTTCCGAAAGGGCTTCTTTGCTGCTCTGGGAATGGAGAAAAAAAAAGAAAAAAAGAATAAAAATGAGGCTATGCAGAATCTCTGCAACCAATAACACAAGCTCTGTGGAGACACAGGCAGCAGGATCTTCATCAACTCCTTCTCTGGCAGTGACAACAATTTAAAGTGCTGTTTAATGTTGCACCTTTCAAGTAGAAACTGACACTGCTGACTGGGGGGCATAAATGAGGACATCTCTCTTCATACTTAGTTCATTTTACACTTCCAGGAACCTATATCCAAGTTTATGTAGAAACAACAGAAGCCAAAATATGTTTTAAAAAGTGTGAAAGTCAGATTGCAAAGCCACAAAACTTAAAGGACTCATTATAAAGAATACTCAGTGTTGCTTTTTCCATATTTCGAAACAATAAGAGTTTAAATAAGCTGTTAGCCTTTAAAAATCTAGTGCTTTGGAAGCTGATGGAAGCTTTGCTAAATTTAAGCCCCAAATGATCACACTTTCATATTTCATTTATATATATGTAAGCAAACCCTCCTTATTTTCCAGGATTTCCATGAAAGTTTTTGTAAAAGATAAGCATCTTCCAAATCAAAAGTTTGAGCACTTCTTTCACAGTAGGATTAAGATCACCCTACACCTAAGTGTAATGAAATGCAAGACCGCTCATATCAGTTTGAAAAAGCTTCCTAATCTCCTGCTCAAGGGTGATTTTACTTCTGTGATATAAGTCTTCAGTTACATCTCCAGAGATGAATATCCTCTACCTGGAGCTATGTTAACCACTGTGGCAGCCTTTATGTCTTCATTTCTGTTCTTTCTAAAGTGCAAAATGAATTCTCAGCCAGCCTGTATTAAGCAAATGCTCAAACACCAATCTGATTTCTATTTACAAACCCAACCAACCCTTTTTGTCACATCCTATACTGCAGTACCAGGTGTAAACTCCATTCCAGCAAGCAGGGGAATTATCCTAGATGATTTACTTAATCTGTTTCTTCCTGCATTAAGTTTAATGACACACTTTAGATTCTGTATACACGACTTCACAGTGCGGTCACCAGCAAAACTACAGCAGTTAGAACTACAGAAGTGCCCTAGAAAATGCAACAGAAGGAAGAAACTTTGGGCAGATGATAAACACATCATTGCTCATTTCACAGGCTATTATCTGTATGAAGTCAGGCCAAAACTATGACATAGGATAAGTATGAGGCAAAAAGGCTGTTCTACAGCCTCTAGCACAGAGGATTTAACCTTTGAAGACAAGACAACCAATTCTGGGACAGTGAAGAAAATTAGTTCTGACAGAAAGCAAGGGCTATTTTTCTGTATCATACACACATATTGCTACCATTTTTATCTACTTTTTTTAATTTAAAAAAAAAGTTCCAATCTGATTTTTTTTTTAGAACAGTTTGGCATATTTGTTTCTTCAAACCCTACTGCTAAGCTGTATTTTGAGCAGAACTAAGTCACAGACCTACCTTGCTTAGCCCTAAGTATGTCACCATGGACATAACAGGTGCTGCCAATGCAAAGACCAGCAAGTGTTTTCTGATTCTATTCCGTTCCAGCCCAGCATGCATCAGGAAGGAAACAAGGCCAAAGGCAGCTGGTGCCTGTGAAAAAAAAAGAAACAATTCACTGAAATAACAATAGTAAGATCTTGCTTTCCTCACATCCCAGATATGCAATTACTTAAAAATAACTTCAGAGCAACATATGATAAACTAATAGGTGCACGTGTTGCCATATAGCCACTCATGAAATATTTGGGAACTACAGTTGACATACATACACACATGAATGTTTTAAGGAGGAAAAAAAACATTTTTTTTCTGACATCAAGAGTCAGCGTTAGTTTGTTATGATGAGAACAATGTTTAAAAGCTTTTCTGCAGAATAACATGTGATTGATATTGAAGCTACTACTACTTTTTTTTAGTATTCTGATATTATGAAAATTGAAAGGATGAACCCTTTAAACAATAAAAGGCCTATCTTCCCCATATTCCTGGGAATGTCACACAAAGGCAAGAATTGCCATTGTCAGGACAAAGCTGCTTTTTCTCCTTGGAAGAAATAGACTAGGCTATGCCCCTGTGGTTCACCCTGCAGAACATCTCCTGGAAGAGAAAAAAAATCTGATCCTTTTTTACTAGTTTCAGAAAAAGCTAGCACAAAGGTGCTGCACTTCTTAACCTTTCTTCCAAGCCAGGCAGTAAGAATCTTTCCTCCTCATCTCATTCAGACTTTACAGCCTCCATTTGATATCCAGCTGTATATCATACCCATGTACCTATATCCTTCACATGGTACAACAGTTCTGTTCATTTCAATGACAGAACACACTTCCATATTGCATCACTAGGAACTTAGATCTTTACGAACTTCTATACGATTTAAGAGGCCTTAAAAGACAGATTTCTGGATGATGACTTACCTTGTGCAACATAATCGCAACAAACACTATTAACTGGACACTAGTCTGGGACGTGGAAGCTGCTGCACCCAATGCAACACCATCAGCTGAAAAAGGAGTGCAAGTTCATGCATTACTCATCCAGGTAACTTCCAGATTTCTTTCAATGGCTGACAGTACCACGCATGCTGACTTGAAAAGGTCCTTTTACTCGAAAGGCCATTAATACCACCAGCCCAATACATCACTCACTCCCCTTTGCTTCTTAAGCCACAACCACCTTAAAATTTCAATCAGCCCTCAGCAGAAGCCATCTCATTTTCTATAAGAACAGGAAGGTAGAGCTGAGAATCTATTTAGTATTGACACATCTCGAGAAGACAGAATCGGGTAACAAGTTTAGCAATTTTAATTTTCTTTGTTGAATTTGCTTCCTATCTAGATTCAAAAAAAAAATAAAATAAAATATAGCACCATTTAAGATTCTCTGCATTACAGTGGCTTGATTTATTACCTTTTTTAAATGAATACCTAAAATAATGTTTTTCACCATTAAACACCATTTACCAATGAAACAGGAAACGGATTTTACTAGTCTTTACACATAAATACTTTATAATTGAAATAACATATTTTGATCAAAACCTTATCCTACACAATAGCCTACAACAGGGGATATTAAAAAGCATCATCATTTAATATATTTGCAATAAAAGCAAGAATTACAAAATGAATTTGTGTTGAGTGGTATACATTCAAGGGCTGAGAGTTGCAAAAGTCAATATAAAACAAACCAAGCAAGCAAGCAAACCCCTCTGCAGCTCAGCTGACATCACAGACCCAAAAGGGCTTCTCGCTACATATCAAACACGCATTTTCCCATATTGAAAAGTAACAGCTAAAGCAGCCAGCAGAGGAACAGGAGGGGGAGACAGTGAGCATCACACAGCAAGTTTTCAAAGGGGAAAAAGAAGAGGGAAAACATCATACCAGTATAAAATTTCCATGCAAAATTCTGAGTACTGGAGTATGTTTTCCCATTAGGTCTTGTGGGGTGTGGGGGTGTGTGTGAAACTTAGCTTTCCCCCCTCTTTTGCTTTGTTACGAAAGTAAAAGCTAATAGCCTTCAAAAACACCTCTGCATAACCCTTAATTGGCCAGTTAAGCCATAAAGGGATCCTCTAGGTTTCTCTGCATGAATACTACTAAAGAGTTAATTGAAGGTTATTAAAGATGTGCACTGTAGCATATTTTAACATTAAACACTCCTCATGGCTCTTTTCACATGCTAATGATAACACAATTTAAAATGCATGTATTTCCATAGGCTAAAGTCAAATTATATCACACAGAAGTCCTTCCCAAACTGTAGCAGTAGGTGCCATATTACCTGCAGCATGGACCACTAATCCCAATGTTGTGGTGATTTTGGAATTGCCTGATCTTGCAGCTTCTGGATCTGAAATGGTCATTAGGAAATTAAGGATTAAGGAGAGCATATACACAAATTAACTGGAACAAAATTTATAACATATGAGCATGTAGGCTCATAGGTGTGGTAAGAAGCTTACTCAGACAAGAATTCCAAACCAATTGATCTTTTGCATTTCTGCATTAGATTTCCTATAAAATAGCTCAATACTTAACACTACCAAATCACCTTACGATCCTTCAGCAAAGAAGTTGCAGGATCATAGACTATTCTTTGCAGTTTATGGGGTCATTGCCATAGGCAGCTATAGTTCTTGCTCTTAACTTCAAACCCCAATTTTGAAGTTCTGCTACCAAGAGCAGAAATTGCCGATTTTCCATTACTAGCATCCAGAGCTACTCCCAGGGTCCTGGATGATTTTGCCCATGTAGTCCAGCTTTGGTCTTCTCCTTCACAGGACAACCTTGGTCAGCCTCCATTACCTTGGTTCTATGGCAATTCCTTAGTAAGGTTTAAATTCTACTTGTTGCCATGACTTGCAAAGATTTCCCTTTAACATTATACATCTCATAAAGAAAATAGACAGTATTGTTTTTAGATTAAGGGACCTGCCTGCAATTGTTTGATAATTATTCTGACTACATGAATGAGACAGGCAAGTCTCACATGAGAACAGAAACAGGCAGTTCTTCAACTAATTAGTTACAAACAGTTGAACAGTTACTATTTAATTCTAGTGTAGTACAGTATTATTTAATTATACAGTGTTTGAAAAGCTGTCTGCAAGCATACTGACAAATGTGTACCGCTGCCAGAAAGTCCTGCTCCTTTCCTAATGTCCAGCCCCATCCTCTGGTTGCTCTCTTCCCACCACTAGCATCCCTGGCCTGGCACTCATAGAACTACCAGATATTAGTTCCAACGAGGAAAAAGCATTTCTTAAGCCCACCTGATAAAAACTGGTAAAATACCACTGCATTTCCCATGTCAGAGATGCAGGCCAAACAAAATTGTACTTTGTCCCCTGTTTTATAGCATGTACCTCCACCAGCTCAACAAAAGCAGTCAATTTTCTGCTCTTTGCTCTCATGAAAGACATTGGAAATGGTCACAAACTGTAAACAGATTCCCCTGAAAATTGATTATCCAAGTATCCTCCCTTAAAAGGGACTCAAAACTTAACTGGTCACATTAAATCCCAGCAGCATTCAGGGGGGAAAGAAAAAAAAAAAAAAAAGCACCTTCTTAACAAAGACTACTTATTTGCAAGTATAATTGAGGTGAATCTTTACTTACCATCTGCAGAGTGCACATGAGAGCTGCCTATCTGGTCCACTAGGAGCATGAAGACAAAGCCAAGGACAAGGGAAACGCCAATGTAGGCGTGCAACCTGGAATGGTCATGGCCATATTCATGGTCATGGCCATATTCATGCACAACTGGGATTTTTGCTACCTTCTCCGACTCCACCACACGCTGCACCTCACTTGCTGGGTGATGCTTCCCTGTGGCAAACAAGCAAGCACACAGATTAGAAAATGGCCTATATATGTCATTCTTGCTTCTTTTCCTCCTTTCTCTTCACTCAGCCTTGGACAAAACACAAAAGTCATCATGAAGTCTTTTCTTAGTCCAGTTTCTTAGGCAGCATGCATTTGCTTGGTTGACCTCCTTTTGTTTGCCCTTCCCAAACATCTTCTGCAGAAAAAACTTCAAATTCTTTGTAGGTTAGTAATACTGACAAATGTCGCTACCTACAAGGACTCTTAGAAAATAGAGATATAATGCAGTTTTACTGACTTTGTTGTCATTTGCCTTAGTATGATCTTTATACTTCTGGCATGAGCCATCAGAAGCAAAACCTTTACTATATAAAACTTCCAATTTCAACACTGATCAATGAGTGTAGAGCTGAACTTACATGTCTTTGAAGAGGAAGGTTTCACTGGAATGCACATTTAACATTCCCAGTAGTCTTTTACCTAACGGTTCCCAACAACATCCTCAAAACCTCCAAGCTGGCTCATGTCCAAGGGGAAACTACTGCTTCTGCAAGCCAGTCTGACACACAGGGCAACAACATCTGCAAGGACACAGCCTTTTTGGTACTGGTCAAAGACTGAGGAGAGCTGCCCTTTTTTTATTTTATTTTTGTAGTTAAATTTGTAATAGCTGTAAATTTCATCTCTCTGCAGTAAGAGATGTCTCTCCTTCAGGTAGGACATCAGAAAACAGAAAAACATGAAAGAGATTATTCTCAATGTTACTTAAACCTTTATTTACAGAGAGAATGGTTTTAGTCAGCAGAATTTGTTAGGAAATTAAACATCTGAAGCTCACTTAGAACAAATTAGTTTTGCACAGATGCCTATGTTTGACTTTACTACTACACTAACGGGAATTACCTTTTCTCTTCAAATATAAATACTATATAATTAATAGTTTGTAAGATGGATGTAGATGTAATACATGACCAATTTACCACACTTATGCACAAATTACAATACTGTATAAAAACATAATCAGAGCTGCTTTCACTTCTAATTATGGATGATTTTATTTATTATCTTCTGATTACTTTAAATGTAACCAGAACCACATTAAAGTAGTGGAAAGTAAAGCAGGCTAAAATAAAGCCTACACTAGAAAAAATGTATTTTTTTTATAAATACATATAAAGGTTGAAAATACGTAGAAACAAAGAATGGCAAAACTTTGAAGATTATGACTTTCTCTGAAGATCAGAAACAACGATACATTCTCAAAGTTCTCTAGGGCCTCAGTTTTACCCGTCTTTCCATCTTAAGACTAGTCAGTGGCTGCTGCATACTTTCAGATAAACTTCTGATTTTAATCATACTGAAAAATCTTATCTATGCAATGGTAACGTAATAGCACTATCACTCCAGGCTTAATAATTACGCTAATAATTTTACTAATTAAAGTGCACTAACAAAGATAATGAGACAAGACTATTAAAAATAAGTACGAAATATTGAAAACTCAGGTTTTCCAAGACTTTTAGGCATGTGTCCCATGATGCTTCTGTAAGACATTAACTCTGTTAGCTTTAAGCTATTCATTTGTGGCAAAACTATCTGAAAAGCTGGTGGCAGCAGAGCAGAACTGGATAGAAGAAGCTGGTTCCTCACTGCTGACATACAATGGATGCTGCCACTCCAAACAGGAATGCCTTCCAGTCTGTGAATCCTACTCCTATATGACCACAGAAAGCTACAGCACATAACCCACAGATGACCTTCTCCCAAAGGCATTTCCATGTGTCTTGTCTGAAGTTCCAGTGAGAGTTAAAATTTTAACTTTACAGAGCAGTACACATGACCTGGCATAAAAGGCCACCAACACTGGATCTGCAAGTGACTGGATCACTCAGAAATAGTGAACTGTTCCACAGCATGACCACATTTATTTATCAAATCACCACTAATGTACAGTATTGTGCTTATGAAAAGTTTGTGATTTTACACTGGCTATCCATCATGCTGCTGTGCCTCCTCGCTCCTCCACTCCATCCTAACTGGTCTAGAAAATGGCCCAGTGCATCACCACACCACAAGCTAAGTTACCTCCAACAACAGCATCCATAGACACAGCTTTGGTTCTTACCCTCCAAAATGTCTTCATAAAGTGCGTGTACTCCTTCTGGGACAATGACAGCCAGGGCAGTTCCACACAGCAGCCCAGCACCCAAAACAGTCACCAACTTTAATCTCTCCTGCAAGCAAACATAAAATAAGTATCATTTTCAATTAATAATAATAATAATAACAACTCCTCTACTCTCTCTCTCTCTCTCATTACTAAACCTTAAATGAAGAGGGGGAGAGTACCAGGACAAAGGGGGGGTATAATCCACAACACCTGTGCATAATTTTTCTTTAAAAACCCCAGTTTCAGCCTTTTACATGTCCACAACTTCTGATGCAAACGATCAAAGTAGAAAATGAAGATTAGAAAGGACTTGATTGTTATCATTAGGCAAGAAATGATACATGACATATGTGAAAAAAGCCAGGATTGTTATAGTTTTATATACATATATATACACACACACATATATATATACATACACATAGTTTTATATATATATATATATATTTTATATATATATATATATATAGCTAATTCATCCTGTAGTGCTCCAATTGCAAGGCCTACACAGGTGAAGAAAGATTCAGGGTGCCTGAATCTGGGATAACATTTCTAATTCTATATTTTATCATCCTTCTGGGTTTGTGATCAAATATATCCTTCCTACTAGAAATTATATTAAAAAAAAACAGTTTCCCAAAGTTTCTCCTAGGTATGGCATTGCACAAGAGAAATTGCTTGCTCCTCCCAAATTCCTAATCTGTATAACCAGGACATATGCAAGAAAGATAAATGAATGAAAATACTGAAGAAAACCAATAATAAAAATTGAACCTATAATACATTGGTTAAGTATGAGCCTGAACTGCTAAGTCTGCTATACTTAGTATAGAGAAAGACTAAGAAAAAAGTTTTATGACTACAGGAACAAAGGAAAGATTCCATAAGGAAAAAAAAATCCTAAGGATTACCTTTCTCAAAAGGTACTAGTTTCGGGCAAAAGGCCTAGACAAACATCACTGCTCCCTAGATTGCAGTGCCTCTTGACTAAATTCTACTTTTCCTGTGCAAGAAGAATTTATTATTAGCTTTTGTTTGCTTGTGATTGCAACACTGACAGGCTAAGGTCATAGTCACGGACGAAAATGCAATTACATAAGCATCTAACAGTTCCTAAAGTACAGCAACTTGCTTCACGTGGCAAGTTTCCTCCCCTCCAGAGGACACCTTCTGCAATAGCTCATATCACACCTAGCACACTTAGCACCTCCTGAAGTCCTTGATAACAACTGCGTATCACCTACTTTGTGGCAGAACCATCAGCATCATCTCAAACGCACAAAGAGATGTTGGTGCTATCCAGAAAGCAGTATTAACTACTGAGGACCTGGGCAGCAGTATGCAACTAAAGGGAAATCACTCATAGGAAACCACCTTATTATGTCCCCTGCTTTCCTTTGAGAACAATAATTCAACTTGAAGAAATCTCACTTAAATAGATAGCTTTATACGGTAGCACTATGATCTCTTATTCTATACAATATGTATTTTACGTATAATGCATGTAATACACACAAAAATATATATACATACACACACACAGAGCCAAAACCAAAATGCCACAATTAGTACTGTTTTACTATGGCTTACTTTAACTTGGACATCTGTGATTGGTTTTTTTAAGCACGAAAATGACACACTAACAAATTACTACTTCAACATGAGTCGGCCTGCTTAAAGATGATGAATACAGCAACCTAATAACTGCAGTCTACCCAGATGGGTGAAAGTCATTTAGTTTGGTGCGGGAAATTGAATATTTTAAGAACAAATTGTTAGTTACCAAAACACTGGTGTGTCTCATGACAAAATATCAACAGAAAGAATAGTGTGGAAAATCCTACAGGAAAATATCTTAAATTTCTATTCTAAAAGAAAACCCATCCTCTCAAATTAGAAAGATGTTCCTCAGCTCAGTGTTTTGTCAAACTCTTGCCTTAGAACAGCAGAGCGTCGAAACACTCACCAGCAGGAAGCCTCACCTACTTCCAGTAGCCAACAGTTCCACTTCAGCCAGCACTGTATGCGTTCAGTAGGCACTTAAATAATACAAACTTCTGGAACTTCTAATTTTTGGCTTTTCAGCTACAGCTTAGGAGAGAGCCTCAAGAAATGGCACAGCCCAGTTTCTGGCCCTAGGCTAGCCTAGAAGGGTACTGCAAGTCAGGACTAAAGGGAATGGATCCATATCCGCATAAACAAAGTGAAACTCTGCTTGGTCTGTGTCTTTTTAGTAAAAATATCTGGGTATACTGGGGCTTCGTACTTTTAAGAATACTCACATCTATCTAAAAGGATAGGAGGAAAAAAGATGCCCTGTCAAGGTATTTTTTCCTTAACTGAGACTATAAGATGTTTAGCAAACCAGAGAATATGTTGTCCAAACAGTCATTTCAGTTTAAAGTGATCCACACTGCAAATGCATAGTCAAATTTAAACAAAATCATTTTAACGGTTAATTAGGTATTCTCAGAATTAGATACTACTTGCACAAAAAATATTTGTAAAGAGGTTCAACTTCTCTATGAAATCAGCACAACATAGTATAGATTTTGTAAGGACATATAAGTGAAAGAAATGAAAGAAGAAATTCAGAGTTTGAAATACTCCAACAGACTTGATTAACAAACTGTACATAGATTTACAAACATTGCAGACAGGACAGGTCAATTAGCATTTGATTACTGTTAATGCAAAGCATTGTATTTCTGATGGGTTTTTTTGTTTGCTTGTTTTTGTTTTTTCTTTTCTACAATGGCTTTAGCTTCCTGAAGCTGTCAGGACCCCCAGGTGATTCAGGTGTCCCCTATCCGACCGTACAGGTACATATAAGCCATATAAACACTCCAACACCATCTCCCAACAACTTGCATCCAAATAAAAGGAAACAGCAGGTGACTTTCAAAAACATTCACTTAAAAAAAAAAAAAAAAAAAGAGTGATATTAATTAAGTCAGGTAATGGTCTTGCAAATGGCAAATTTGCAAGACACTCCTTTCTAAGCATCAGAACAAGAGTGAGTTTTAAAAAGGTAAAAGAAGGTAGTGAAATCTCACTAAATATTATGTTTCAATTCATTCAGTTGAATCACGTTATGACAAAAGGAACTGCATCTTTTTTCCATGTCCATGTTCACAAATCCCCAGAGCCTCCAGGGCACTAGCTATCATGAGACTAGCAGAGACGTTCCAGGTGAGATGTGATAGGGAAACGGGTCGCATTTCTTCCCAACCGCTCCCTTTTCAAGAAAAGGACAGTATCCAGTAGAAATAAAAAAACAGGCTCTTAAGATTTCAAAATAGCTGTACTTTCACATCTATTGTGACAGTCAACAGTCTGAAGAAGAAAAAAAAACATAGCCCCCAGGCCTCAGAGGATATTCTGAGACTTCCTGACACTTTAGTAATGACAACGTCACCTCACAGAAGAGCCCAAATAATGTTGCTTATGAACTGTTGTTCCAGTTGGACCCACATTTGATCTCAGCAGTTTTCCTCCCTTTAAACTATGTTTTAATTCTAAGTATTAAAAGAACACTTTGAGTTGTCAGAGATATTAACATGACTTTTTTTCTGTAATTATCAAAGAATTCTTTTTTTCTTTTTTTAACTAAAGAGTAGCGAAGAGTAGGAGCAAAACATTTAACCAAAACCCATTTTCTGAGAACATTTTAAGAACTGACTTAGAAGCCCTGACCTAGTCTCCGTGGTCCCATAATAAAAGTTAACTTCTAACCTTAGAAGTTTCTGACATAAACTCCTTAAGAGAATATCCATGTCCTCTTGGTCTTCAGCCACAGGCTGAGGCTTTGCCGTACCTACGGCTAAGAAACTTGAATAGATTTTGATACCCTTAAGCGATGTTATGTACATTTTGAGCAAACTTTATTTTCAGTATGCATCTACCCGTGTTTTCCTTAGAAACCTTTTTTTTACGTTACAAGAGCAGCTACAAGAGCACAGCTGTAGTTGAAAGGCGACAGCATCGAGGCCTCCCGGTATAGTTCGCACCTAAAGCCTGCTTTTCTTCCTCAGCAGCCAACTAGCACCCGGTGAAGCTGTCTTACCTCTGAAAAGTTAACTGCCAGGGGGATAATCCCCGCCACATAACAGGCCACCAGCATGGCCAGGGAGAGCAGGCAGATGGAGTGGAAATCGTCCATGTCGCGGCTTTCTGTCCCGTCCCTTCGAGCGAAACC
>VZSG01000222.1:1023723-1123253 GCA_013398315.1 Nothoprocta pentlandii | reverse complement strand
GCCGCCTGCCCCGTGGCCGGGGAGCGCCGGCGCCGCTGCCCCTGTCCCGGCTCCCGGTTCCTGAGTGCTCGGGAGCCGCCGCGCGGCCCGTGTTGGCCCCTTCCGGCCCTCCTCCCTGCCCCCCACGGCTGCCCGCAGCACCTCTCCCGTTGTTGCCCTTCCGTGCCCCGCTTTATGCTCTCTATAGCGTAGTTAAACTCCTTGAAGCCTTTCTATAAGTGTTTAAAATTCCTGTACTGTAACCTGGGTGGTATCCAGCCTACCTGGCTCGCTGAAGAGCCGCCTGTAGCAGAGCCCTGCGAGCCCTTCTTGGGCTGCTCACGATAACCCAGCCCCATTGCACAAGGGTCTCTGCCCTCCAGCACCTTCATTTTTCTCTTCCCCAACACCAGGGTTTAGGGCTGTGGGAAACCCTAATAATTCCACACCATCCTTGGTTTTGGTCACTCTCACCTAAGCATGTGTGCAGCGGGGCAACCAACACTTTGGGGAAAGGTCTCCTGGACTTACAAGGTGGTTGTTCTTTCGCACTTCCACAGAGGGGGAGGAGAAGCCATTTCATACAATCATTTTAAAAATTTTAAAAGTGTTCATTAAGATAGAAGAGCAGGAAGTTCTTAGACACTTAAAGTCGAATGTGTTTATTCAGCAATACAGTTGCCTCCAATGAAATGAATTTTAATTCATTTGTTAGGCAATCACAGCTCCTAAAAGATAATGTATACAATAGAAACCTGAATGACTTGATCCTTTTCTCTGTTTTCAGGAGAAGTCGAGATGTTATTAGCTCCTAGAGGGAGAAAGAAAAGCCAGCAAGTAACAGAAAAATAGCAATAACTTCTTTTCTTAATGGATGTAGCAGAATTATTGTTAGAGCCTTACAAAAACTAGTCTTCATTATGTCTACCTGTTTTGCACTTAGAGCTGCTGAAAGATGTGCTCTACTTTTTTTTAAGAGCATGAATAAATTCCTAGGCCAGTTTCCAGTACAGATACTGAAAAGTTTAAGTGATGCATAAGTTCAAATCAGAGGCCCAAATATTTTACAATTTTAAAAGAACTGGCTTAGGTATCTGCCTCACTGTTGCTTTTTTCTTTGCAATCTCATTATTGGGATACTGTCAGAACATACACAGTGATTTAACACTTTAAATTATAGGAGGAATGTTAACCATTTTGTCCAAACCACAGGTCATGGGGATGAACTAAGTAAAAGTCATTAGATAGCCATTATATATTGACTTTTGTTGCTTTTTTTCTCTCTAAATGGAAAATACAAATTTCATCATGTTTCTTCAACAACTAGGTACCTTCCTAGCAACTTTCATTCAGTTTAAAAAACGCTAAGGATTGGTAGAACCAATTGGAAACAAAAATTGTTAGCATGGCATGTATGAAAGTGTTATTTGGGAAAATAGAAATCTCCTTGAGTGCTAGATCAGCATTAAAATGCTTGTTTTTAGAGCTAAGTGATAACTGTGCAGATTTAAAGACTTTGCCACCTGGGTCCTCACATTTATCCTTGCATGCCGAAGTTGTACAAGATAGGTGTGGTGAAGTAGCATGGGAGACTGATATATTTGATTCAGCCCAGTTTGTCTAGTGATCTGGAGGCCAAAAACATTTGTAGTTTAATCTTTTCATATTACATTCAAATACTTATATTTTTGGAAACAGCTCAGTGCTTTTTTTTCCCCCCCTTCTCCTCTCTCCGCAGTCTCACACAATTCTACTTGTTCAGCCCACCAAGAGGCCAGAAGGCAGAACATATGCTGATTATGAATCAGTCAACGAGTGCATGGAAGGTGGGTATCTTGCTTCTCTCGTCACCAGTTGCTGTTAAAGCCTCATTTTTGACATATTCCCAAAGGTGGCTTGGTAAGAAAGTTTACTGTCCCCCAAAGAAATCGCAAGATACTTTCAATTTACTCGTATTTTGCAAGCTAAATGCAATTTTTCTTAGCTTTTCAAAGTTGTTTTCTGTATTAAATCATTTTGAGTTAAGTCAAATCACATCACCTTCTGAAATGGGGTAATGACCCCTGTTGCGGTCTGGCAGTAGATCTGTTTTAATGCATTTCACTGCTGGATCTGATCCTGACTTTTTTTTTTTTTTTTTTGCTAGTCATGTAAAGGGAATATTGCTATTGGAAGTAATAGAAACGCTAGGTCTAGGTTACTAGGACAAAAATATTGCAAAACTGCAGAATCTGAAGTAGTAATTCATGCCTGTGTTAAAATGGCAATCATCTCTCAACTTTCCTGTCTTCTGTAGTTCAATATCTGAAAGAATTCACAGTAAATGGAATTTCAGCAGTGCATTATCAGGCTTTCCTTTTTCCTGTAGGAGTCTGCAAAATGTATGAAGAGCATCTGAAGAGAATGAATCCCAACAGTCCATCCATTACATACGATATCAGCCAGTTGTTTGACTTCATTGATGACTTGGCAGACCTCAGCTGTCTGGTGTAAGTTCAGTTTGTGAAATCTACAGAAGGAGAAAAAGGAGGATTTTTCCCCTCTTGGTGGGAAAACAGTTGTTACTTCTAGGAGGCACTCTGCATTATAGTAGATGTAATTTCACTTTTTTTTTTTTTTTTTTTTTCAGACTTTTACAGAATCCCTACATGAATTGCCTGGAGCTTTTTAAACTTCAGAGTAGAAAGGATCACTGGTCTTTGTACTTCTGCCCATCAGAAGCCTTACGTGCAAACTTTTCTAGTTAAGCATCTCTTAAGAAAGCTTAGAAACTAACAGTACCACTTCGATTTTAGTCACTTTGAGGCTCCTGACATTTCAGATATAGGAATGGAACAGTTTAACACACCTACAAATTTTAGTAAGGCTGGCTAGAAAGTTTAAATTGGTGTTACATCTGCCTTTTTGAAGTTAGTCTGGATTTTAAGGGGCCAAAAAGACTAACAAGTTTTTATACAGCTGAGGACTATGCTAGCAATGCGATAGGAATCTGTAGAAGTGCATCCTAGCCAGCTGTTTACTTTTATCAATACACAGAAAGATGGAACCTTTTGTAAATCCTAATTGAGTGATTGAGAAAAATATCCTTCTTAGGGAGAGCCCTGGTTAATTATTTGGATGCCTTTTGAATCCAGCATTACATCTGACTGTCTTGAATACTTTGCATGCTGACTACATTGCAAAGAAAAATGCAATTTTAGTTTCTAGTACTTAGTCTATAACTGGCATTGTAAGTTAATCACTTAGTCCAGATTATGGCTGGATTCTATGGCATGAACATGTTTTGAGAGGACAGTGGTATGAAGCTTCACAGGAGTCCTGCAGGAATAAGGATGCAAGTCTAATACTCAAACAGGAAGGAACATTATTTGACCTGCTGAGCTCAAAATTCTAGGATCTCTTTTTAAGCCAGTACAGATAGTCATACTGCTGTGTTGCTCTGTTCAAAATCCCCATGTGCAGATATACATATAGAATTTGACCATGTCTCTGTTAACACCTTGCTACAGAGTCCTTTAAGCAAAGTTGTCAGCAGTGTAAATAAAGCTTTAGTGCAGTTTCTGCAGGCTTGCCTTGCTGCTGCACCTTCTGCTGTGTTTGCTCCTCAGGTGCCATAGGGCTGGCCCGGGACAGCTGAGAAACGAAACAGAGGCATCTAAGGTGCTGAAGCTGCCTCCTTGCTGTAGGAAGCAGCAACTGCTTCCTGCTAGTCTGGTCTCTCTTGTAATTAGGCTTATTAACTTAGGGTCAGGCCAAATTCTCCTCCAGCTTGCAGTTTCCCACCAGATGGCATGTGCAGCATGTAGCGTGCTACTGAGGGACTTGTTAGCTCATCTTGCAGTGTAGCCTTGTAACTGCATTGAAAATTGTTAACCATGCAGGAAAACTATTGTTTCTTATACTGCAGTGAAGCTAGTGAAGTATTGATAGTAGTGAAACCTCTGCAGCCTAGAACAAATATACTGAATTTTAAATAATGAAGCTTCTCTTCTGCTTCAAGACCACAGAAAAGGCTTTGGTAATATCAATACTTAAGCACCTATTTTTGTTACCTTCGTAGTATATTATGTTTAGGGTTTTTTTTAAACACCATATGTTAAAACATTGGTAAGAAGCTGAGTATAAATGAAAGTTATTTAATTCAATTTCAATGACCATCACTCTTATTTACATGACTATAAAGATGCATTGCAAGACTTAGAGCCTAGACAGGGCTTCAGTAGACCTTGAAGCATGTCCTGTAATTTACACCTGTCATCAAAAAGTTCATCCAGCTTTAATGGCCAAAGGGGGAAGAAAGAGAATGAATGCTAACAGCCAACTTGAGTCACTTGGCTTTCATTTTCCCATTTAAAATCTACTTCAGTTCATCTGTGTCTTGAATGACCAGGTTCTCTGGGCCTGACACATCATCTTGCTAGTGGACTCCCTTGATCCCTTTACCCTAATTAGCAAAGAGAATTAGTCTAGGGCAGGGGGTCTTATAAAAATTCCAAATAGCTGTAACACTGCAAGTGCTGAACACCTACTTGAGTTACCTAAACTGAGTATTTGTCTCATTAAGACAAATTAAGTGATGTTTCCTAATGGCACCCTTTTTAATTCTGAGTTTTAGAATATAAAGGTGCACTGTTTACTTTCTCTGGTAAGTAATTATAATCATGAATTTGAATGTGAACACACTATTTTACAGTCACTCAGTAGTCCTTGGAGCATCAAGCTCTGTTTCAGATTCTCAATAATCTAATGGGTGACAGATGTTTATGGAAGAGGATAAGTCTTACATAGCAATTCCCACTTACTCCTAATACGACTTTATTTTGTGCACAATTCCTTGCCTTGTACTCTTGAGAAAGCTTAGCTGCTTGTGAAGCTCTAGTGACATATCCCACAGGGCTGATTCTACATTAACTCTTTCCTCTTCTCTAGCTACCGTGCCGACACTCAGACATACCAACCCTACAATAAAGACTGGATAAAGGAGAAGATCTACGTGCTCCTCCGCAGGCAGGCGCAGCAAGCGAGCAAATAATGGCAGCAGCAGCAGCACCACGCGGGTCTGGGGGAGGGCTTGGACAATAGGCGTGTACAGAGCGTAGTAGTGAAAGTTTTGTATTATAGTCGTCCTGTTGCCATCTTGTTAAACTCTTTAGCCAGGACTGAATGTATTCTTAGAGATGCAAGGGGGTTGTTGGATTGGGAAACTTTTCTTTTGGTGTAAATGGAGAAGAAGGCGCAACATCTTTGGCAGAGAGTTAACATGTTTTTTTTTTCCTCTGGTTAGCTGATGGTCCTACCTTATTGAAATGCCAGGGCTGTTTGCATATTACTTCACCACATTCACTGTATGTGCCCTTCTGTGGGGTTTCCAATATTTAGTTATGTCCTTCAGACTGTCTTAATGGGGAATAAAAAATATCCTTTAGTTAAATTGGAGTGATGTTTGTTTTTTTGACAAAGAATAACTTCAGCTTTTCTTGCCTGATTGCTGAAGAGTGAGGCTTGAGGGGCTATGCACATTTAACAAGTTAACTTCCCTAGCCTGCCTTTGGCAGCTGTTTTTACTGCAGATTCCTGGGAAACATCCAGCTCTTGCACTATAAACTTGATCATCCTGCAAGGTGTTTTTATTTTGGCAAATGTACCTGCTCCCAGGGAAAGATGCTGTCCTTGTAAGTTTGCTTTACTGGAAAGAAGTATTAGAGCAGCAAAGCTGGTGAATAGATGAACAAAGTGTTTTGTGCCTCTGCCTTAGTCCAGAGTTTGTCTTCTGTAGGTACAGGTCTGAGTCCTGACTGTATGGGTGCCCTTAACCAGAAACAGTTCGAGAAATAAAGGAGGAAAAAAGCCCTCTCCAGCACATCAAGTTTCCCGAAACCCATTAACTGCTTCTAATGGGCCTCACAGCAAATACATTGACGTGAAAGAATGTGATTTCAAATTGACAGTGCATATCAAAAGCTTTAATGAAAATAGCTTCACTTAACTAGTAAGTGCTACTGAAGACTTACAGACAGATTGCTGAAGGAAAAAAAAAGGAATTTTTTGATATCTAACATCAAAACACTGTTAAGTTGAAGTGGCAGCAGTTACTCATCTACACACAGTGCCCTGATTTCCCCTTCTAGCAGAGGCAAGCTGCTGGGAGTCACAGGGAAAGAGATTAAACTTCTCATCAAGATGAATACAAATTGGGAGATGAGAGCTACAAGTTCTGCAGTTATGGTGTCCAGGAATCCATTCAATTTATTAACCTCAAAACACATTAACTTGTTAGAGTCTTGTGGTCATCTCAACAATTAAAGTCTTACCAGAAAAGACGAGTAAAAATTCCTCCTGGAGCCAAAGTCTGCAAGCTGCTAATAGGGAAATACTGTCTATAGACCACTTGTAAGTCCTTTCTCTTAAGTGTCTTCTCTTTCTCTCCATTTCCCCCCAACTACAGCAGTTTTTTCTCCCCTGAAAAGCAAGCTGCTCTTTTAAACTTGAAAGCACATGGTTCGAGTTTGTGTTGCCTTTTACTTGATGAAGTACTCGTGAAACCACAGATTTGTTCCTTAACAGCAGCTGACTGTGAATACACTTCAAAATATGCTGCAGCATCTTCCAGCTGTATAGCAGGCAAAAAAAAAAGAGGACCTGGTAAGCTGACTCCAACCAACCACTGTTTTCAAAACCACAGAACAGACAGTCCTGAGCATTTGGAAACCCAAAACATCCTAGTCTACATTCTGTTGACACCCAGGAAGTATAATCTGCTTTATGAGGCCAACTGAAAAATTAAATCCTGGATTTGTTTCATGTCAGGAAAAAAGGCATTCTGTTAAATGCTTTACCTCCTTTCTGCAATCCTTTTGTTGTATTTCATCTCTGCCTGAGCTTTATCTCAGGCAGCCAAAATAAATGCCAACATTACACCCAAAAGTTACATTACATGGGGCTCATCCCATAATCACCACTATCACTGTGCTGTAGCACTCTTTCAGCCACGAGTTAAGTACAATGGTAAGAGTTCCTATAATAAAAGCACGAGCAGCAGGGATTTCTTTTTTGGCCTTGAGCAAAGATCAACTGAGATCCAGAGACATGGAAAGTCTTGAGGTATTTCTTTACTGGCTCTTTTTGGTAAAGCATGGTAATGCATTGAGGGCTTTTTCCAATTGCAGCAGTTCTTAGAAAAGCAGGGACGCTTTTACCAAGAGAAACCAAACGTTCACATGAGTTCAGCTACTGGAAAAGTGAATTTAGACAGCGGAGTGCACAAGTTACCTGACTGCAGAAAGTCGTATCAGGAAGGGATCCAGTGCCTGCCTCGCCCAACAGCAAATTGGTGCTACTGGCCAAAAGGGTAGGTGTAAATAGCAGTGGTGGTGGTAGCTGCTACATCATGCGATGAAGTAATAAAATTTGATCTGCTTTTTCTAAAGGAAAGTGGTACAGTAATGTAAAAAGGGAATACACTTTTCAGAAACAATATTCTCGGTTGTATGAAAAAATATATATTTAGAACAAGATCATTAAGCCTGCCTAGCCTCACTTCAGAAAGATTTATGAACCTTCTTCCAGTGGGAAAACAGAAGCAGTGGAGCAACTAACTTGCTTGCCTGAGATCAACTTCGTTTCTGGAGCCACAAATCGTGCTGCATCCTAATCACAGGATAAACAGTCTCTGATCTGTCTGCTACTGAAATGATTTCAGGGTGAGACATTTAAAGCTACATGTTGACAGACGCAATACATTTTGTGGCATGACCATTTGCTAAGCAAATGGTAAGGGGCAGGTTCATAACGTGCATGCAAAAGAGAGAAGGAAGTTCCGAAGTTGCTGCTAGGATCTCACTGCCACAGGGGAAACAATAGGCTAGTTTGTGATGCACTGAAGACACAGGAATTCCTTAAGAAAACTTACCCAAAGGAAGGATGGGAATGGTCGAGCTACTTTGCTTTACAATATACTGTGTGCATTTGCAATTCCCACCAAGTCATAGCCTGACTGTATTAAAGCTATGTTGGAAAACATGCAATTAAACAACCCATCAGGAAAACTAACAAGAATTGAAAGTCAACAGTTGCTGAGTTACAAGTGTGAAGTAATCTCAGGATCTTGTTTTTCAACTACTGTGAAGCTACGGCCAGAATGTAGTATCATCCCTTCACTCACCCTGCCAAAATAAAAGGAAACTATAAATTCCCAGTCTTCCCATTTTCATAAGACAGTTTGGGGGCAGGAGGGAGGAGGGAGGAACAGAGGTTCTCAGCCCTATGTGTGTGTATATAGGTTATATTCAATTTTCTTGCATAGGTTATATACATACACACACATTGTGTATAATAAGTTAGATGAAATAGAAAATAAAAGCTCTACTAAAATGATCAGTTCTGAGATTTTTTTTCCTCAGAAAGCAACTTGTCTGCTACCATCCTACTTAAAGGCTGAAAATTACATTCCATGCACTGAAATACTGGAGGAATTTATTTACAAGATTCTGACCCCCTCACTATATCTGAAAAGACTTGAATTAAAAAAAACCACCCACCACCACCCACACACACCACCACAAGCCACCTGGACCTGTCACAGGAGAACATGGGATGCAACCATGCGACCAGTTTGTCACCTTAAGCTCTGTAACCTCACTGTAAGGTGAGCCATGCCAGTCTCAGCAGTTTCTGGCTGACTGTGGGCACGACTCTGATCTATAGGTTTTTCTTCCTCCCCTTTGTGCTTAGCTCATACATGACACAGGCAACTAAAACAAACCGCACTGCATGTACCCACTCTGCCATCCCCTGCAGTGGATTAGCAAGTGTTTTGCTAATAATTTTAGGTTTGCTCGTGCACTAGTCAATCTTGTGGTGCAACCCCTGCAGCATCTCCATGGGCCTTCCAACTAAACCTGCTATTACGTTCCCCAGGCCTCACATCAGCAGCAGTGACAAACCCACACAGCCTTGGCAGCCACACAACACCTCGTGCTCCAGTCAAACCTGAAGCCATCCTTGTGCTTAGGGGCCATTCAGGGGATTCTACTCCCTTGCTTAAGAAGATATGTCCCACCCAGGTTCCTAACACAGCAGGGCTTCAGCTGGCACACTTAATTCCTTTTCTCCTATCATCTTCACTCAAGACACAGGCATCATTTCTAAGAGAGTTCGTAGCTCCTGCACCTGGTCCACGGTGACACTGGAACCCATCACTTCCACAGTTAGTAGGAAGCAAGTCAAGTCTTCCTTGGGCTGGGCTTATCTCACAGGTTAAGAGGCACATTTCTCAAATCCAGCCTTGTTTCTACTGCATCCCACATCCTCTCCAGAAGTTTAGCTCTTCCTACTAGCTCTCTGCACCATCTCCTGTTTAAATTCAACTTTGACTTAACAAAATTATTCCCAGCATCTCCAGCTTGGAACAAAGCTCACCTATCTTTCATAGTGCAAATATCTCCCTTGCCTCTATTAAAGATGAATAATTTAACACCTCCTGGAACTGCATGTGTTATTTCCACATTTGCATCACACTCATTCATTCAGTGATAACTCAGCACAATTTCTACCCCTTTCCTCTCCCACTGCCAAATTAAAACTGTCATTATTCATTCACAAAGAAGCACCTTCCTCTAGGAAGGCTGAGGAAGAGCAGTGTGAGAATAACCGAGCAGTTAGTGCTAATTGGGACACTCACCTGGGATACATCAGAGGACTCGAGGCCTGTCTAACACGAGCAGAACCAGCCTGGGTGAACCACAAAGCTCCCCTGCTGCTGCTCCTGGGGAGCAGGGCACCCAACCAGGTCAGCCCCCGCTCCAGGAAACACTTCCCAGCTGAGAGCCCTAGGAAGAAATAGGCACCTCCTTCCAGCTCATTAGTGGACTAATGAGCTCATTAGCATATTGCTTAGCCTAAGCGGCTCCCTGCTCAGTGTGGTGGCTTCTGTCAGTCTCATTCCCCAGACCCAGTTCTCCCTGAGCACAGGAAGCCTGGGCATCACGGTGGGGTCATCTGGTGGGATGGCACCTCGCAGAGCTTTATAAAAGTAACCCTGGACACCTCAGATAAAATGTTTTAAGCTGTTTTGGTGGAAACCTCATTACTGCATCTAGGCATGCTGTCATGCCAAGTTAGATGTTACTTAAAACTACTTGCAGAGCAAATGAAGGTCCAGCTTCAAAGGGGTTTGCAACGTAACTCAGATTTTAAAACCTATCTGTGTAACTTGCCCAGGCTCTCGTCTGACTCCTGTGGCAACGTTGCAATTAGAGCTGCAATATCTAGTGCCTTTCTCCCTTGCATATTTTCCTTATTGTTTCCACTAGCCTGGCTGTGCAGGCACAGTGGCATGAGGATGATGAAGCTGGAGATAATGTAACTTGTTGATGCAGCTACAGATTAAGAACTCTTTGCACGCTGGCTTTACGAAAATCTAGAAATTTCTTCCCTTAGGGCACAAGTGGTACCACAAATAAGGGGACATGCATGCTGCGTGGTACCGAGTGTTTTTCAACTGGCTGTTAAAATGGATTTTCTGTAAACTAACTGCAGTTAATAATAGCGAATTAGCCACATGTATGTTTCTTTGAAGTTTAATATTTCAGTACTACTGAAATCACTTCCTCAAAAGAGTTGTGGGGGCCCTGGCAATTGCTTACTTCTGATATTTTGGTTCCAAATCCTAGGCGTACAATAAACTCTGATAGAAAGTCCATGTGAGCCCATTTAATGAACTACATGAATCAAAGCCCTGCAATAAAGCCCAATTAGGAATGGAGAGTGCAGGGAATATTGATCTGCTTCTTAAAACCTCTCACAGATGGCCCATCTTTCAGAATCTCCTTGGCCAGTCATTGCTACAGAACCTTCCCTGCCGTTTCCCTTTCGTTAGACTGCTGGGAGAACAGCCAGAATAGGACATGACCGAATAGTTCAGCTCGTGTGAGCCCTGGGGTATGAGGGAGCCCCCAAAATATCTCTCCTCACATAGGCACATGGTCCTCTGGGACTGGTTTTATCATTGCCATGTGCAGAGCAAATTTCCACAGAGGCATTTGCTTCTCCCCTGAGCAACACCAAAATCCTTTGGGATTATATACTACATTTGCTGATGACTATGCAGAGCACAAATATGGAAGTGCTCCATGGACCCCACTAGCTCCAGAGCTTCAACCCTGATGCTGATACATATGACAGGATAATGTCCCCTGTGGTAATGAAGCACACATTACTCAGATGAGAGATTTCATTAAGCCTTTTGAGAATTGTATGCTAAGATACATAGAAGGGATGCATGGCATCCTATTCAAAATGTTGGACTCAAGGTCAGATTACTGAGACTCTTTTCCAGGACCTACCACAAATACATGGAGCTCAGAAGCCCAGATTCAAAGGACGTAGGTGGGATTTGATCTCACTGGAGTCCACAAAGCCCCTGTTCAACTGTTGTCCAACGCCGGGTTCACCTGAAAGCCATATATCTCCGTTTTCACAGGTCAGGATCTGTGTTAACACTTGTCTATAAGTGCTTCACTCCCCATTTATGTATTAAGACCATTTCTATACGTAAGCACTAAAGGAACCCATAAACAAGGTGTTCCCCTGTTTCCCTGGATCTGGTAAGCCTTCCCAGGCTTAACAATAATATAGCTCAATACAAAATATAAATACGGTCCCTGTTTTCTTTTAAAACACTGCTATGTCGGGAACTAGTCCCCTTCAACTTACGTATGCTAAGTCACCTTGGTGGATGTGGTAAAGCAGACTGAATTCCTCTGGGATGGCAAAGGGGTCTCTCTTCCTCAGGGAATGCCCCATTTTAATAAGCTGTAGACTTCCCTGGGACTGGCAGGAGGATTAGAGGCAAAAACACTGAATGTCTCGATATGAGGCAGCTTGGAAATAGATTGTATGGAAATGTCTGAATGTGCTCCGGCCTAGGGGGAAATCAACTGCATTTGCTAGCAGCAGCTGGAGCATTCGCATGGCAGGAAGGTCCCACATTGCAGGCACTGCTTCAAAGACTGCTTAAAACTTCAAATTAAACTGTTACAGAATGAAAAGTAGTAATAATTCCTGCAGCAGCCTTGGGCTCCTTGCTCCAGAGATCGGAAGCTCTTAAACAAGAAGCTACAACCGTCCACCCCATCTCTGTGCAAAGTAAGCTGAATTATCATGTGAGGGATACTGACACAGTCTCTTTTTAATGAGTTCAAAACAAAGCCAGGAAAGGGGGAAAAGGAAGATTTTCCCAGACACTTGAGTCCCTTCTCTCCAAGGCAAAGCATTCACACACGCTCAAAGGCTTCAGGAGCAGCTCAGCACTTGTAAACACCTGACAAACATGCCAAGGAAGTTTAGAGTAAGTAGAGGTGATGTGTGACACCTTAAATACTGCTAATGAACATCAGGTGTTTTCAGGGAGAAACTGGCTCCCCATCTTATGTATGGTAATTATTTTAAAGATCTATTTAGCATTTAGATTGCTTAGGGGGAAAAAGAGTTTTGAGCAGCTGATTGCCTTGAAAAAAAGCTTGGGTGTTAAGTGGGGTTGCCTGAACATTGCTTTCATCTAGTCAGACAGGAAGCAGAGATGGCACTTCAGCTTGGGCTAATTGAAGGGACTTGGACATTTTTTTCATTGTCCTTGTCAACAGCATTATAACCTGCAGCCTCTAGTTAAAAATATGCCCACAAGAGAATTCACACAATAGCATTTAGGATAGTTTAAGGTACGAAAGAGTAAATATGCTGCACTAAAGCCTTAGGAGGAACCATGGAACCAGACAGGTCAGCCCCCAGCCACCCTGCACTGTGCCAATGAGTGCCAGCAAGGTTTGCATAGGAGATGGTTTAAAACCGTTTAGTTCTGGACCAAAAACAAATCACCCTGCAAGTGTAATACATGAATCTGATCAAACCCAGGAAATGGGAATCAAGCTTCTGCTAAAACGTGACGCTTTTCCTCAAAAATCACAGAAGTGACCTAAAGGGAAAAACTGCTTCAAAGTGAACACTCCACCAAAGCTGCTGAAACACTGGTTACTGCTTCGGGCATTGGCTCTGTTTCCTTTCTTGCAACCCATTCAAAAGTTAAAATTTAAAATGTAAAATTTCAGTTCACTGGGAGATGGGCACCAGCAAACTGCCCCAGCATTTGCACAACACCTCAGGCAGCTTCTGTGCCCTGAGCTGCACTATGCCTGTACCCTGCAAGTGGCTAGGCTGGTATCCTCGGTGAGAGCTCGTGTGCCTCCACACTTGGAAATATTCCGAGTATCCGCTTTGTCCAGCTTGTGTTAAGGAATCTGCACATTCCCAGGCACTGGTCAGCTCCCCAGCCAGCACACACTGCTGCTCTTACCAAGCTGAGCTCTGCTGCAAGCAGCAGTAAGCAAAGCTGCTGGGCTAGTTTCCATGGAAATGGAAACCGGAGCAGCTGGTTTCCTTGAAAATCATGTTAGGACATCACTTTGTCCCAAGGGAATTAGTTTGTTAGCTTTTCTTTCATTCATTCTTCTTTTTGGACCACACAGCCTGGCTGAAACCAGATTCACTTAGCAGCTCACATATATCAAGTACAGTTTCATGGAAATATCAAGGAGAAGCCACCGTTTCAGATGGGATGTCCCTGTCTCAAAACCAGGCAGGTCTGAACACCTACCCGTCATGATTTGCAGAGAAGACAACCTCGTGCTGGCCTGTTTGCATCCCTGGCCAGATTTAGGCAGCAGATCTCAAACAGATCCAGATAAACCGAAGAGCAAGAGCTTGGCCACATCCCCCCAGGGCCCAGCCTCCCATCACTGATGTCCACAAAACGTGTTTTCCTCATACTGATTTCTATTGCCTCTGCCTATGCTAGGGAAACGCCTTGGAAATTCAGAAATAAACACCTGGTCACGAGGAGAAGTGAAGGCGACAGAAGTGCTTGTGCAGATAAATCCAGGGAAACACCAAAGAAATATTAGTGGACCTAGAATCTGAAATTTGGTCGACAGCTCTTGATCTTTAACAGTCCTTTTGACTGTGAAAGGTAGGCCTCACTTTACAGAAATGCCGTGAAAATGGGGACATTTTCATCCAGCTGTTTGTCACGAGGAATGTAAATAAGCTAAAAAGACACAGGTTGTAGGAGCGATCAGGCAGAAAATGAACATTATGGAAAAATGAACAATAACAAATAACGTTGTAAGTGGAAGAAGGCCCAGATGGAAGCATTTGAGTAGTGCAATCTGACGTATTTCGTGTTGCTGCAGCAGCCTCGTGCATCCTCATGTCTCTAATGTTTTCTTCCTGCAGCTGATCCGCAAACCTGTGCCTTGTGCCAAGATTCTTTTATAATGTAAAGCAGGATTGTGGTAGTTTGTGCTTGGAACGGAAATCCCAAGTCTCCTTCCAGACTGAAAAATCTACCATGTGGAGGGAAGGCGTTTCCATGCTGCCTGATTTCCACAAAACCTGCTTCTTACAGCACTAACTGAAGCTACAACAGAGGTACATGTCCACCTCTGAACGTGCTTCTAACAGGCTGACAGCGACACAGGACACCAAGGACACTTGGTTATATTAATGCCACCTACACTTAATTAGTAGAACACAGCTCATTGGTGCTACTTTGGGGCTAGAAGCTGCCAAGACTGTGTGCAACATGAGTTGAAAAAACTAGGGGAACCTGACACATGCCAGGGCCATCTGCTGACACCATGCCCTGCTCTGAAGTCTTTGATGCCTTGATCACCTAAGCAGGGGAGCTTATTCCATCCATAGGACTCCACAAGCTAATTACCAAACAGTAAATCACCTTGACTCCTGATTATGTGGATGAACTCAGAGCATTATCACCATAATTGCAATTGTATCACTGCTATTGTCTGAGCAGGATAAAGTACATCAGGACCCAGAGATTATTCCCCACTGGTTGTCATTTAAATTAGAATTGTTTGGCATTCCTCGGCCTGCTGGGAGGCTGCAAAGAAGTGGGGTTTGTTTTCAGTAGTTTCTCTGAGCTTCTCTACAGGTGTGATTTCCTCTTGCACGACACACTGATTTCTGGCTGATTCAGCTGTTCTGAAGGCCTGACCCAAAGTGGAGTGATGGAAACCTTTTCTTTGATATCAGTTAAGCAGAGTTCAAGTCCTAGCCATCCATTAACATTACTGTTACCAGGGCTGAAAACCCCTTGCAGGCCCTCTTGCCCAAGCCCAGTTCAGTGTCCCCCTTGGCTAGCTGTAGGCTGCAAGGTCCCAGGTTGCATAGCTCAAA
Organism: Nothoprocta pentlandii; assembly: GCA_013398315.1. Classification (NCBI taxonomy): domain Eukaryota; kingdom Metazoa; phylum Chordata; class Aves; order Tinamiformes; family Tinamidae; genus Nothoprocta; species Nothoprocta pentlandii. The sequence continues at coordinate 1,108,025 of VZSG01000222.1, read as the reverse complement.
AGGACACGTCAACACATACTCAATCACTCAAAAACAAGACCTCAGAAGTCCTGGACCATTCCCCAGTGCAAATGCCAGGGTGGCCTTTCACTGGAGGCCTTTATAACACCTGAGAGGCTAGTGGAAGGTAAACTTCGAACTAGAGTCTCCTGTTAATGGGAGCAGGAGCTAAGGAGCTCAGAGGAAAAGTCTAAAGTACTGTCTTTCCTGACTATCAAAGTTTAATATTTCTTTGCTTTGTGAATATAACAGAGCTCAGACAGCATCTGGCCAACCTCATCTATATTGAAAGATTTGGATAAATCATGTCCTTAAGGTTAACCAGAATTCATAAACTGCACTTAAAACAGGTTCATCATAGTGCTGTCTCTATCTGTCATGAAAAATACCACATTCAGCAAGACAGGTATCCAGCACAAAAGGCACTATGTGTTGAAAAATAATGACAACACCAAGAAATCTTTCTCCTATTTAGCAGCACATTTTTATAGGTTCCCACAAGAAGGAAATTAATTCCCATTTTAGTTTCCAAACTGCCACCCTGGGAGATAAGAAATATGTGCTGCACAGCTCTAAGAGCTTCAATTTGCATATTTCAACCCTTCATTCAATTACAAATTATTATCGACACGCTGTTTCTGCTTCCAGTCTGGACTTGCTCACTAGAGACCTAAAAAAATGTATTTTAAAAAGAGATGCAGCAATTTTCATTTTATTTGAATGTGCACCGATAGCATTTCCATGGTCAGAAATCCTGTGGGAATTGAATGGACCACTTTGGAGAATAAAAGAAGCTACAGGAAGTAGTATGCGATTAGAACAGCAGAAGCTACTGCTCTTCTACAATCAGTGATATTTTAATAAATCAAATACTGTTAGGTAAATCCTCAGACCGCTCCATGCATTAATGTAAATCCCTTAGTTTCATTATTCCTATATATCAGAGAAAGGAAAACCACACTAGTGGGATGAAAGGCAGGGCTTTCATACAGCTGTACTTAGAGGTGATATTTCTAATTTTTCAGAGACCTCATCTTAAGACAACAAGGTCAGTTTTTGGCTGTCTGATTATGATACAGATTGGCTGATCATGTTGTCCAGATAATTTGCTGTCAGGTAATTTATCTGGAAGAGACAATGAATCCTCAAATCAGATAGGGAATGCTGGTCAGGCTGGATCTTGCTCGGCCATATGAGATGCTAATTAATGTGTAAATCCCAATTCCGTGGCCATCCAGAAAATTTATCCCGATTTTATGCTAAAACAGGCAAAAGACAAGAAATTTACCAGTATTTTGCTGCAGGGTATTGGACAAAGGCAGGCCAGATTTTTTTCCTCCAACCTCTCTCTTTCTGATGCACTCCTGTAAGGAAAACAACCAACCAAACATGCATCTCAATATTGACTCCTTATTCAAGGGAGAAATTAGCATTCTTCTAGCCCCTTTGTTCAAAAGATATTAGAAGGTAAAAATGCTTAATTTCCAACGTCTAAAGATCTCAATAACCGTATCTCTGTTGCTGAAGAAATTTCAAGGGAAAAAAATGAAGTGTATCGACTACTTAACTGAATCAGTTTATTCCAAGTTTATTTTCAGTGTTCCTGCCTAGACTGGATCTTGACTCATATGCACTAAAAAAGCAGAGGTGGTTTAGCAAGCACATCACTTTGAGGACGCAGTCCTGGCGTGACAATATGACAGACCCCAGCTGCCCATTTCAAACGGGCTCCAAGAGCAGTACAGCATGGAGCAATCCCTCTTTTTAGAGACTGTCAGGGATTCAAAGAAGTCCTTTGTGTCCTGATCTGGCTGGACACAATTCATTGGTACTTTTAGCAATAAAAGTATAATTCATGTCCATGGATGTGTTGCATTTAATGAGCTGTTGGTAGACTAAGCTTGGTGGCAGTAACAAGGTATTATTGTTGCTTTGTGTCACAGTAAAAACTGTCTTCATCAGTCAATGCATTCTAGTAAATGACAGTAAAAAGGAAACATGGAAAAAAAAACCCTTTATAAAACATCAGAAAGTAAAATGGGAAAAAGAATAGGCTGAAACGCTTGTTTCAAATTAGATTTTATTCCAGGCATTAAACAGTCTGGCACATGCTTTCTTCAAGAAAAGGGAAAACAAATCTGGGTTCCACATAAATTACATCTGGCAAAGTGCAATTTACAATGGAGTAGGGAAAATAAACCTTTTGAGATTGATTTCTGTACAACAGTAATTTTGGCTTCTCTCAAATAACCCCCCATTAGTCCCCACACAGTACATGAAGTTGCATTGGATGTTCTCATATAGTGACAGCTTTCTCAGTAGACATACCCAAAGTCAAGGCTTAGTCATGCACAACCTATGGGTCCATTTAAAGCAAGGAAAACTAGAATGACCAGCTGCCTGTTCTGAATGATGAAAGCAGCAAGCTTTGGGCCAAATTTGAGGGATGAGGCAGTTTTCTTTCAAGGAGCCATCCTAAGCCCTCTTCCAAAAAACACTTGGTTGGCCCACACTTGAAAGCAGCCTTTGGTAATGCCCTTTCTCTGCAGTAGCTTTTGTCTGTCTTTGCTTCAACTCTTCTTTTCTGGACAGATATGCCAGAATTTGACCTAGTGAAGAGCAGCATCTCCTGCATCTTCTTGTCTAAAGCAGCTGTTGCTGGTAAACTGGCATCCTCCCTGAGGGGTCTGTCTGCTAGTTCTCACATACACTCCTGAGCGCATACAAATATGCATATGAAGAACTGTATCTGTCTGTTTTTTCTTCTTCTCTCTCTACTGTTTGGGCTAATAGCAAGTCAGGAGAAAGAATTAAAAAGTGATACAAACATGACCAAAAGCAGCAGATCTCACGTTCAGAGCCCAGATGAGCATCCTCTGCCTCTTCTACACCACGTTAAAAGGAACCCAGGGAAGCAGTTGTCTGCAGAAGGTAAAGAAACTGCATGGGCCCTCCACCAGGCTCTTGGGGAGAGGTTTACAAGACTTAGCTCCAACAGGAAGTTCAATAGAACTGGGAGGAGAAGCTAACATTGTAGATTTTTTCTTTTGATTGGGTAAACTTCTCCTGGCGGGTCTAAAACCCAAACTGAGTTACCACTAGCTGGTCACTGGAGGCAGGAAGGGGATGATAGCTAGATACACCAGAGAGCATCACGAGTAGAGCAGCCCCAGGCCTTTCAGCCTCCTGCCTCAGGTGGGGGGAAGCAGCTAAAGAGAAGGATGGGGTGGCTTGTCACATCCGTCAGGCGTGGAGCCAGCGAGAGGGCCACACAGAGGGGATGTCATACGTGCTCCTTCCCCAGGCTGGGGCTCTCTCCCCTGGTCAGCCCCAAATACAGCGACACCGGCAGCAGCTCTTGGCATGGCTGTAAGGCCGGGCCTGGCAGCACTGCTGGAGGTGGCCCCCGTGCCCAGGGCTTAGGCACTGGTCTCCAGACTGTGGGGCCGGGTGGATGGACCGGAGGAGCAGCGAGGGGGGAACCGCACACACTGCAGGCCAGGGGGTGCCAGGCTCCTGTGCGGAGCATCCCTCATGCACAGATGTGTTTCCACAGGAATTGGGCACCCTGAAGCCACCCTCCATCTTGAGCAGGTTCCAGCTGGGCTGACTAGGAGTTAGTTTACTCACTGAGGCAGTGCTGGCCTTCCAGCCACAGAAAACAGAGCAGGAACTTAATAAGGAGTAACCTCCAAGCAAATTTGGGTTATGCTGCTAGAACAGATCACCCCTTTCCCAACTGTTTAGTCACAGGCTCCCGTTTCCCAATCTTGGCCTATTAGGTTGCAGAGCAGCTTCTGCAGGCAGAGGAAGGAACAGGCTGACCACACAGAAAGGACAGTCCTGCCTCCAGGGTCTACTAATCTTCTTCTAGACCTTCCGCTAATCATGACAACCCTTCTGCTGGGCAGTCCTTACTGCAGCACAGCAGCACACACATGCATAAGTGATGCATGATGGTAGAGCAAGAAAGCAGGGAAGCTAAAAGCTACCAAGTACTTGTACAATCATCATTTACGTTATTGGACTGAAGGCCATGGGCTCTGGATGCCACAAAAGGAACGGATGAGGAGAGCTACAAGGCAGTTCTGGCCACCTGGAGTATTGGATGGGGTTCTTTCTTCCCTCTGCGTGCTGTTGTGTGCAGACATCAGTTACAGAGGAGAACTGAAACCAGACGGGCTGATTTCAACAACACTCTTCACCCTCTCACACCCCCAGCTTCTTCTTTGAAAAGCTCAAAAACACAAAGTGCTCAGCTGAAATGGCTTGCTGATGGGCATGATGAAAACATTTAGGGTTAGACAAACTAAACCATTCCTTCCTTCCTAATCACCTTCCATTCCCAAGGTCTCATGCACAAAGAAACAAGGATATCTCCCTACGACCATCATGTGGCTTGTAGCAACTCCCACTGTTGGCCAGGTACATCTGCTTGGCAGGTGTTGGTCACCACTCTTCCAGCTTGGTTTTCCAGGCAGAGACCGCTGACAAAGTGTTGGATGAAGCCACCTTTCATCTTCCACTTCTATAAGAAGGGACATAAGAAACAGTCTGTTACTTCCATTCACCAGGGAACAGTGACTCCAAGCTGGAGAAGAAAGGTTGAGAATAAGCGGCAAGTAAACCACAGCCATCGGGGAAACTGAAAATCAGAACATGGACAGCATGACCAAAACACTGGTATCCTATATTAGTGATACCTGGGGCTTGAGCTGAGCTGGATTGTAGGGCTAGATGTTCAGAAGCTTTTAGAACAAGATCAGCAGGGGAATTTTCAAAAACAATGTCCATTACTTCCCCCGCCATGCTTTGCCCTATACCTCTAAGCACCCAGATACCTCTCAGCCTGAAATTCTTCCAGTTTCTCTCCAACTAACAGAAAGCATCATAGCCCAAAAAAAAAAAAAAACCCCACTCTCCCTGCTGCTTGACTAGAACATATCTCTTTTCTCATCAAATTCAAGATTTTTATCAGCACTATACCAAAAGCTTTTTATATCTCTGCACCCTTCACAACTGACTCTTCTTGATAATAGTCTGCTCTGCTGACATTTCCTAAGTGTCCTTTTGGCAGCTTCTCAGTAAATATCTCTGCTTTCTATAGTGCTGTCTTCTTGGTCTGCTCCTTCATTGCTTACCCACAGGGCTAAACTCTTTCCCGAAGGTCCATTTGGTTTGCTTTCCAGCAAGCAAAACATATGCCCTAACCTTGAATTGCAAATTCCTCTAGGAAAGGGCTGTACTTTCCATCCCTGATGGGAAGAACAGGGCACATTCTGTTTGCCAGCATAAAGAAAAAAACAGGAATGAGTGCGTGGACTTAGGATGGCCCAGGCGAGGCAATGCTGTGACCCTCAGTGGGACACAACTGAGCTCAGCAGGTTGCTGGATTGCACACTCCAAGTTCGTGAGATTTTCCCATCATTTCTGTTGCACAGATGAAGCTATTAGAATTTGGGTCTAGATGCCCAGTCAGTAAGCAGCCTGAATATTATGAGGATGTTTCAGCCAGACGCAGGATGCTAGACTTATGAGGATGTTTCAAACTGATGAAGAAAAGGAGACAGCTTAACAGCACTGATGGACCTCAAAGCTACTGCAGAAATTCTGTGCAAAGTAGAAGTTTTCTACAATAACCAGAGTTAATGTCAAAATTTTACTGACACGGTAATTCTTGGGTAAATAATCCAGCAAACAGCTGAAAGAAAAGTCAGCCATCCTGTACCAGACAGTGAGAAACCCCAATATATGCAAGAGAAGAAAACATTCACAGGAGTAACTTTTCAGGGTAATCAAAAGTTTGTTTTTAACCCCAACCATCCATTTTCAAGTTCCCGAGAAGAGTCTTGTAAGCCTGGAAATAGCTCAGGAAACACATCTGGGAAGAATAGAGGTTGTTGATTGGGACTGGGACACCTTGGACAGTTGTACAGAGAACTGGCAACTGGAACAGCCACAGGTGTTACAAATGTAACTGTATTTGCACAGCCACGGGCAGCCTGAAGCTAGTACTGAAGATGATGCACACAATTCTAAATACACGAGCAGGGAGAGCGTGATGGAAAAGCTCACACCAACATCCAGGAACTCCTGTCTCTGAGCTCTGCCTTTGTAAAACTAGGAATCAGGGCTGAGAAAAACTTTGGTCTCTTGAAAATTGTTTTCAGGCAGCAGCATGACGCAAGGACCATTTTACCAGCTTATTACTACAAAGATGTTGAGTCAGGTGCTTCCAGAATAAATAGGTTTTCACTGTCTCTTTTTTGATAATCTGTCTAAAGTCAAAATTGTCTGCTTTCCAGGTGAGCTACGAAACTGAGAAACAAGGTGAGAAAAAAATTCCAATCATATATCTGAAGGCATATTAGGTTTCAAATAGGTCACGTTCTTTCAGCAGATTTTAATGAAATGTTTTTTTAATAGGATTTCTCAGCATGCTTCTGTTCTTTAGGGAAATGCTGTGCCAATATTTCTAATTTTTATGTTCTTGTTTTAGTGCCTGACTCTCACTTTGCCTTCAATTTGTCCTCACTATAACGCTAATTAAACTGCCACTCCCACCGTCCGTCAGAGCCAAACCCAAAACTGAAGGCAATAATTTATTATGTAGTCAAGTAAAAATGCTATTATTCAAACAATGCTATGGATGGCATCCATCTGGTTTCAAATCCAGTTCTGATCATGCAGAATGGCTCTTGGCTGTTTCTCTGCGAGTGGTGCCGGCTGTTCCTCTTGCTGATGAGCGGTATTATGGTGCCAAACACATTTTGTTCCTGGTTCCTTTCAGCTCGAGAGAGAACAGCCTCGTGGAGCCAAAAATCATCTGGATTGGGACCAGTCTCTACTATGTTCCTGTTTACAAGGACCTAGGCTTCTTTTGAGGTAATATTCTACGTACAACTCATAATGCTTTAAAGTCTCCTCTAGAATATTAAATACTTGCCAGATAGGCACGAAGTTGTTAGCACCCAGAAACAACAATAAATCCCCTCACTCCCTGGACAGGCTTGCTGCACATCAGCTATACAAGGAATGGCAGCACGTGGGAACGGAGGGGTTAGGAAAGGTACACACGTTACCTGTCTGCCGTCTTTCTGGTTGCAGGCTTCCAGCGTGACTTGAGAGCCGGTGGAGAAGGAGGTGATGGAAAGACACTTGTCCTGCTGCCTAATGAGCGGGTCAGTGAATATCCACTCCTTTGACATAAGGAAAAGAAAGGTTCCGTTATGATGGTGGTAATTAATAGAGGAAGAAAAAGCTTTTTTTCTATTAAATATCTCCAAATTCTAGACCGCTTGTTCAGCTCCTATCCAAGGCTCCCTGGGAAGACCGTGGCAGCAGTCTGCACTGAATCTGGAGTTTATGCTTGGGCTTGCTGCTCTACAACTATTTTAAAACATGCAGCTGGCTCTCTTGACCATCTGGGCTGCCTCATTAGCCTCGGATCCCACACAACTCCTTGCTCTGCAGTTTTACAACATCAGGCCTACACAACAAGGAGGAAACCAAGCCCTGGTTTACATCTTGTGCAATTGCTTCTGCATATTTTACACAGCAGACATGTTCTATAACAGGTAACTGGGACCTACAGATTGCTTATCAAGGAGAGCAAAACACACAGCCACCTCCACAAGTAACAAATACCACCAGCACATACAAAGCAGGAGCCTTTTCAACTTCCCTTCTTCACACTGGATGGATGCCCAACCCAATCAACTACTATTACATTTTCCTCAAGGAATAAAGAAAAAGTGCAGTAAGTTTCAGAGATTTCACATTTTAACAGCATGGAACAGTGATAGTATCAGATTTAATAGCATGTGGAATGCTAGCTGCAAACTTGTTTCCAACAGTTAACAGATGTGAATATATATTTTCTGGCATAAATTATCTTACTGTGACACTCAACTTCTGAAGCTACTTGCCTGCTGCATTGTGACTACCAAAAGAGGAGATTGGGTGCAGATCCTCAACTGCTATAAACCAGAACAGCTCCACTGCAGTTAGGAAAGCTGAGCCAAATTACTGCAGCTGAGGTCTTGGCTCAAGCCACCCACAGCTACAGCCAAACTAGTAGAGTAAGGAACATCTCTGATCCTGGGGGAATCTTCTGCCTGCATGCTGGGGTACAAGCCAGGCACAGACCAGAGCTGGTTTTCATGGGAAGGACTCACAGCCCCCCAGGCTGAGAGCTATATAGCTCTCAAAGCTGCTTAGCTTCCTATTTCTGTGTGCCATTAAAATCACTAGCAGGGCCAAATTCCTCCCTCATTCAAGCCTGTACAAATCCACCATGATCAGGAGTACAGCTTCCCATTCGCTGGTAGTAAAAAGGGGAGAGGCAAAGAATCCCAATGAAAGCCACCTTACCTGAGTGACAGGTGGGTTGTTCACTGTCCCTTTGCAGTTTCCCGTGTCAGCCAACATGTTCCCTGTTGTATCCTGTGCCCGAGATTCCAGGCAATTTCCTCCTTGTTTAATTATCCCTGGAATCAACTCCTTTTCAGGAACCCTTGAAATAAAACACAGTAGTAGTATGAAAATGCATTTCATACCCCAAAATGTACCAAAGCATTTACACATTTACAAGGGTAAAACTGGCCCCGGCTGAAATGCAGTTGCCTTTGCTTTGACAGAAAATGAAGGATATGCTGTGTCCACTGCAACCATCTGAGGGAGGCAAAAGCCCAGGGAGAACCCGGTCAGAGAGATGCTGCTCTTCTGTTTCAGAAGGCATTAAAGGATCCCAAGGAACGCTCCAAGCAGCCAAGGCTTCAGAGCAATGTCACCTCTAAGAGAGGTCTTTGCCACTCAAAAACAATATTCACACTGATCCAAACTTCAAACACCTCCCCCTTTTCCAGACTCTTTCCCCTGGTGCTAGCACACATTCACTGTCACACATGCACAGATGTTTTAGCCTCAATCCGTACTAGCTGTAGGCTTTGTTAACTGGGAGTTAAGTTGCATTACCAAGGTCTGTTAGGTATCAAGTGCCAGCAACACAGCTCTGACTTGGCCCACACTATCTACCAGGAGGGCAAATCCATAGTGCTACCCCATCTTGACCCACAGAAGAGGAATCCATGGACAAAGCTGTTCCTGACATTCACCAGGCCTTTCTCTGGAATGCTCGCATCTCCACTCAGCTTGATTGCCTCCAGGAAGAGCATCCAACAGAGAGCCCAGGCTTAGTTGGGGGCATATATATAAAATACGTACTGTTCCTGTGCACCTCCCAGACTCAGAGATTTCTATGGGTTGGGAATTGACTCACTTGAGTTCTGGATAGACGTTCTCCAGATACCACTGGAAGGATTTACAGTTCAGCTTGCGGCGCTGCTCCACTCGCTCTGCAATGCTGCAAAACATGCAGGCTGTTCAGGATAAAACAGTGACCAGAAGGGAAGGGCACAATGAAGAGTGGCCAGCAGGTTGGAGAGAGATTATACTAAATTTCACCTTTGCGCATTCTCCCACCTAGTTATTTCTAGAATCAGAATAGCATCAGTGATTTGAGCTGTAAAAGGAGAGAGGCAATCAGCAGGAAATAGAAAGGAAGGAAAGGCACCTTCAGAGATCTGCACTTCATTTGGCTAAGAATGGTAGCAGGGTCCAGGACCCACCAGGGTTATACAACAAAGCAGCTAAGCTACTGGAGCCACAAAAAAGTGTTTTTGCCTCTGGGTGGCCCCATAGAGCCCACGAGAGCTGCATAGCCATCAGCTCCTGAAAATGCCCAGAAAGTGTCAACTAACACAGCAAGAGTGTTTTTCTTATTCATTGGCAAAAAGCTCACAGACAGACCACACTTAGCAAGGGAATTATAGGGGCTCACTAGCACAGAGAGTAAGCACTCCCTTTTTAGTGCCCATCACCAATTTATGGGGCACAAAGAATTCTTACACCCATAACAGCCAGTTCCAGGTGAGGACACAACCAAGGCACCATAAGAAGCCCAGCTTCGCACATGAGAAACTGGGTCAGCAGGTCCTGCAGACCAGTCACTACTGGATTGTGCTTCAACATACCTCACTTGGCCTCAGACTGCGCATCCACACAAGACATTTGAATTTGGAGTAGTAGCTGTACAGCTTGGACTTCTGGAGCATTTACATGCTGTATTAGAAAAAAAATCTCAACTTTCCAATTAATATTGGTGGTCTTTTAACTTCATTACAGATCTCTTCAGCTTTTTGTTGACAAGTGACTTCCCTGGGGCTACGAGGGGAAAAATAAAGGGCAACTTACCTTCCAAATGACTTGCCAATGGCAGATGGCCGGGCCTCGTAGTAGTACTGCTTGTATTCATCCATCCACACCTCCGCCGTGCGCTTGGTGTTCCTGCATGGGCACAAAGAGGCTTTGCTGCCTGCTGCTGCAGAACCTGCCCTTTCAGCTAGGCTCCCAAGGGCTGCCTGCCAGGAAGGCGCAGGGGGAGTATAACACATTGCTGAGTGGACTACATCAAGTGTATAAACCTTGTTAGGATGCTCCAGTTCAAAAAAAACACCACAGTTCACCATAAGTCCTTTCATCCTTGTCCCCTCCACAGACAGCTCTACTCATCATTACAGACTTCACTAGCTGTCCCAAATACCTACTTCTCCATCCCCTGCTCCTCTAACCACAGAGGTTCCCTAGTTGAGAATATCATCATATTTCAAGTTGGAAGAGACCTCAAGACATCACCTAGTCCAACCAAGTGCTCAAGGAGGGGACACGGTAGCACAAACAACAGAGAAGGGGTCAGGCTTTATGCACAGACACCAGCAGCTCATTCTTCTCTTGCAGAATGAACCTTCAACCCACAGTTCGTTCTCCTCTGGCATCAGCCAGAAATACAAAGCCTAAGCTTACTTAGGCACATGAAATACTGAGGTGATGTGGTTGTTGTCAGGATCTCCTCAACACTTACTTGATATAAGTTAACGCATTCCCCTCGGGAAAGTCATAGGGATGGCGCTTCCTGAACACGTGTCCCACTCGACTGCAGGGAACGATCTCCAAGCTGCCACCGCACATCCATACTCGGAAGGAGAGCTCTGAAAGAGATCTCAGGGGTCAGACCAGAACGCTTCCAAGAACAATAACTGTCAGCAGTGCACCCAAAATCTTTGCTCCTGTGTTCTGGATGTATTTCTGACAGCAAAACCAGGAAAATGGACACTATTGTGACAGTGAAGAGACTCTTCCCTTTGTTGAAATGGAGGCAACACCGGCCTCTCAGACACTTTCTAGCCTTCTCCAGCCCCTCTCCTCTCTGGTCCCTGAAGTTTTTCAATGAGACACCTTATTTCACCTGATCATTGTGGCTGCCATCTGGTGTTCAGGACAGCATCTGTCAAGAGACTAAAATCACCCCAAACCCATCTTGTTCTAAAGATTTCTTTAGAACTTCTCTATACCTTCTTTAGAACTTTATACCTATGAGGGAAGGACAAATGGAAGGACAGGCTCACTGTGAAAAGCAAATCACAGGAGGAAGAGAGGGAGTCTTGGAGACATGGAGAAAGAGCAAAAGATGCAGGTGTAAGTAGCTAACTGATATGCTCTCCCCATATCTCTAGCTATGTCTCCCAAGATACCACTTGAAAGCAGAGCATCCTGAACACTGGTTAAACGTGAGCTGCAGCTGCCCTCTCCATACCATGCAGGGTGACTATGGGTACAGCTGATATGGACATACATGCAGGTGGACACAAAACCCTTCCTGGGACCCAGAACATTCCCTGCAGACTCAAAGGACCACAGGCACAGGGAGTCCCCCTGCTCCTGCTGTGGTTGTCCCTCCAGTCCCCAGCAATTGTACTAAACCTGCATTAACATGTTATTCACCCTCCAGTATCTCACTGCTGTCATTTGTAATCCTCTTCGCTCCATTAAAAGAAAAATGTGACCAGGTTGTAGTGCGTCTCCAGTTGACCTGGGAACTGCATGCTAAGAACAAAATTCAGTCTATGAATGTGTAGTGTATGAGCATAAATATTTTGAGAACCCTGTCCTAGAGCTAAATTCACTATTTTGTTAAAGGATTAGAAGAACATAGAGCTTTGATGTGCAGAAGCTCATTTGCATCACAGAAGAGACATGACCTTGCTCAGGCTTATGGGTCTGTCCTAGTGGGTTTAATCATTGCCACATTAGAGGGATTTTGCACCTGCTTTTCATGTGGCAGTGAAGAGAGAAGGGAGAGGAGGAAAAATGAAAAGTAGTTGGGCAGGATTTCTGATCAAGTCCTCACCAAAGGGTTTCAGATTGTGTGGACAGATGACTTCAAAAACCTTTACTCGCTTGGGATCTGCCTCCAGCGATGCCTGAATTATGGGGCTCTGATGTTTAGAAATTAAAAAGAAATGATGTATCCATATCTAATGGCTGTTTCAAAGCAAGTATACACACTATCATCCTCCCACCCTTCCTTCTCTGGAGTTTTTTCTCTAGCTCATAGGAAAGACTGTTTCAACAATGGCTTTTAAGCAGGAAAGAGGGTATTTTTTGATCTACCTTTTGCTTATAAGTAAAAAACATTTTAATAGACTGTTTTGTGGCATTTCTGACTGTCTCTAACCTCTTCCTGACTCTTTCCCATAGCTCATTATTTTCAGGCTGTTTTCAACATAAAATTCTAGATTTGAAGAGAAGAATGAGTTTAAAAATGAGAAAAAAAAATCCTTTCTGTTGTCTGTTACAAATTGGTTTCTAACTCACTGCTGTGTAGCAGCAACAGGCTCGATGTTGAAGCCACTGAGTCACTGCATCATGGGTGGCAGAAGAGCTGGAGAAAAAAAAGCTTTCAAAAAAAATATAAGTATTGTGTTTTCCTTTAAAAATATTTTCCCCTTGCCACCCCATTCCCATGTTGTGGCAGTGGATCTCACAGCCAGCTCCCTCCACCATACAGTGCATCATGCACGTAACCTTGCCCTGCTAAATGAAGAGTCTGAGTTCAGACTAAGAAACAAGGGGTGGGAGACAGCAAAGCACACAACAAGGCAGAACAGGCAATTCCAGTATTCCTGGGAAAAGACTCAGTTACTTGCACCAACAGGAGCATCAGCTGATGCTCCTAGTACAGCTGAGATGCCTAAGCAAGCCTCAGGGCTGAGCACATCTTCTTAATATCACCAATACCATAATACGAAGCGACGTCTTGGAAAACAGAATGTGAGCGTTCATTATTAGGTATTTTGTTTTAGAGCAGTGGTGACTTGATAAAAATGATCATCTCCTGGTTTTGGAGAACGTTTCACAAAAAGGCAGCTCTTTCCTTGCCCAGCCATGCTCAGAGCTTTTCCTACCCATGGTACTAACAACAAGCCTGAAGCACTGACATGACTAGGATTTTTATTTTATTATTCTCCTATGGCCTGGTGGATGTTTGTTTACCTGTCAAAACTGCATGAGGCATTCTTAACTTCGGATCTCATTTAAAAGAAGAATAAAAAAGAAGCTTTAAGATAGCTGAAGAATAATGACAGCAAGTCACTCAACACGTTAACTTTGCGGAAGTTTCTTATCTCTCTCTTCCTAATTGGTCCTTCATGTGCTTGAAAGCACCGTATGAATTCTTTTCTGAAGGAATTAATCTACAAATGCATAATAGCTTTGGACACTGCATGATGAGACTTTTTTGGCAGTGTGAATAACAGAGAAGTCCATTTAAACTGACTGGGAAAGATTACCCTGGGCCTGTGAACTGCTCAGCTGTTTGAGATAATGCTCTGGTCTGCTTCTATGTGTTTTCATTCCAGATCTATCCGTACCCAAGCTGCACTTAAAATGAGCCTCATTTTATTAGGAAAAAACATACTCCAGAGCTATTAGGCTGGGACAGGAACTCAGACTTAACTGGATAAGAACAACAGGTATATGAGGAGAGCATGGAAAACACCTCAGAGCTGGGGAAACATGGACTGTCATGTAAAGGACTGGAGGAATAACTTCTAAAGATAAACAACAACTTAAATATCAGGATGTTCCTCTGCCTGTGGAAGCATCTATATAACACTGCCTATACTGTAGAAGTACCTATACAATAATGCATGTGCACGTAAGAGAACGACAGCCCTGATCTCAAACACACCTCTGCTGTGCCCAAAGCAGCCAACAACACAACTCTGGCTGACGCAGGGGCTGCTCGACCGCGTCCTTAACCTCACATCAGCATGCAGCTCTCTCGAGAGGAGAGCTGTGGTAGGCAGCAAAGACTCAGAACTGCTCCTGTGCAAGTGTGACCTTTCCCTGAAACACACAGAACTCACCAAAATTCTCTCCTCCCCAGATGTCCATCTGAGTATCATATTTTCCCAGGTGGTTAAACCAAGACTTGTCAATCACAAAGATGCCTCCTGCTATGACAGGGGTTCTGGAAAAGAAAACTCCATTACCATGTGCACCTCCGCATATCCAGCACAGCATGGATTTTACTCACCACATGAGTAAAACTGTCTTTTGCATTTACAGAAGCACGTGTGCCCCGTGTGAAGCAACACCATAAATGCTGCCTGGTGACTGTGTTCGCCAGCTAAACACAGTGAGAGAGACCTTGCTGGCTGCATGCACTGCTCTGCTTTGGAGTGTAAAACAGGGGCTTGCAAAAGACGTAGAGGAGTTAAATAATACGCTCTTTTTCAAGAGGACAAATAGGAAACAGCCTCTGCAGACAAGGACTGTGCCATATTTATATTTATATATTAGAATTTATCACAGTTTGTTTCTTGGGTCTGGACAATTAAATTTCCCCATCCTTAAAGGGGTTCTGAGGCATTCAGCAAACTGAGTGAGGAAGATCAGACCACAGAAACAAATATACAGAACAAGTGGTTTGCAGAGCTTGCATTACTAGAAACCTTTGATAGCATTTAGCTGCTATTTGTTATAATATTCAGGAAGTAAAGCCTTCAGAAAAAAACACAGATCTCAATTCATCGCAAGATTTCTTCACAAATAACGTGAAGAATTTGTCGTCATCAGGTGAGCGCTGTGAGATTTTTGTCCTCAGTAAGACAACCCAGGCATAGTCCCCACCATATAGGTGAAGGCTTAGTAAGCGTATTGAGGTCTTTATGTTCTACCTTATAGACTGAGTTGGGTCTGTTCTTGACATCTTCTGCTCTATCGGAATCTGCTCCCACTTAAAGTGAAGGCTCCAGTCAAAACCTGGGGAGGGAAGAAAAAACAAACAAAACATCTCAGACAGGTTTTGTTCTTGTTTTTCTACTAGCTTCAAACACAGTGCCAGCCTTTATAGCACAGGCCTTCCTTTCCTTTCCTGCTTTGTTGCCTATCCAGAAATGGCAAGAGTCTGTCCCAATGTAGCCAAGAGGCTGCTAATTTTCTCTCTTGGCATCCTCACCCCATAGTGGCACATGTCTCTGCTCTGTTACATTTCACATTGTCACGAGGGGGTTGTTACTGGGAGATATAATAATTAACATTGCTGCATTTTGGCCAATCTGTCTTACACTTCAGTCTGCCAAAGTTACGAGGCTTTAATCAAGATACTCTGTATAATACAAAGTATTCTGAAAAAAAATAAGACAAAAAATTCACAACACCACATACATGCACACAACACATACAGAAAAAAACCCACAACATTATTCATTGTAATTATCCCCCTCACTTATTATGCATTTATAGTTGGACTGTGGTAGACATTTGAGGACTGGATGGTTACACCATTGTGAGAGGTAGCCACAGAGCGAGTAGCCTTTGGAAGTCAAGAGAACCCCAGATCTCTACATTTTCACTTGCCATGGAGGAGAAAGATCAGAGCTGGGCACTGCACGAGATCACAGTAAGAGCCACAGTACCCCGAGAGGGCCCGATAACCAAGAGCAGTAACTGGAGCAGGGATGAACTTCTGCACTCTCAGTAGGAAGCAGTCCTTGTCTCATGGAGACAAGCTCATGGAGAAGGATGCTGGTTGGAGATAGGGATTTGCTGATGAATGTTAGTGGTGGGTAGGTACTATCTTAACTGAGTTGCCATCACAAGAAGAATCATTCTCAGAGATACCAATGGGTTATACACTAGCTTATGCCAAGAACACGTGTATGAAGGCCCAAGAGCCCTCTGGATGTTTGTCTGTGGTGGCACATGTGCGCAGGAGACTTCTCAGGGTCCTTCTCCAGGGCCATGCTCAGGCACTGCCCCAACATGCCCAAAGCATTCAGTCCACGTGAAGCTCCAGAGCCAAATTTGACAGCTGTTGTGATGTTTTAGCACCACGCGGAGGAGACAGAGAGCCTGGGCATGCTGGATGCCCATAAGACTTCTCTGCTGTAGAAGGTCTTTCCCAAGGACCAATACTGGGATACCAGCTGATACCGAAGGACAGCGTGGAGCACAGGAAAAATCAAGAGTTTCTAGGCATGGCCCTTCTCCCCTTCCTTTTCTTGTTGGAAACTCTAAAGAGTGGGCTCTTTAGGTTACGATCAAGAGAACTGAGAATGCAGAAGGGACACTTTCCAGATCTGGCATGTGAGCTGCAGCCTAGCAATCCTCCCTTTCATCTACAGTTAGGAGATGGGAGGAGGCTAGTGGACATGGTGATATATGTTTTTTTGTTTGTTTTTTTGTTTTTTTTTCCAGTTAAATAAGCTCTATATTTGCAAAACTCCATATTAGCAATGCAAGCGCTCACATGCAGCTTCTTGATGGAGTTTGGATTTGTTTTAACTCTGGAAAAAAAAAATCTCACCTTGCAAATTGGAAGAGAAAGGACAGAGCACCACTCTGCTTTCTTGAAAAGCTGAAGAGAACCACAGTTATTTTTCATGCAACCTCCCTCTGGTCTAACTCACATAAGCCATTCATTGTACCCACCTCCCCTCAGGTCTGCTGATGCTGCCAGGTAGGCAAAATTATCCAGGCTGATAACATCAATGATTGGACTCACCACGCGGGTATAATCCTGAAGGAGAGAGAGAAAAAGGGAAAAATAATCAGACTTTTCTTGAAGGACTGGCAAAGCTGCCTGAGATCAGAAAACATGAAGCTGGACATGTAACCTATAATTTTTTGCCTGGCTTCTCTAGTACAATTCTGAGATGTGGGCAAGAAATTCATGGCCACTACCTCCAAGCCTGGAGATAGTGGCTACTAAAAAACCTGCACAGCAAACAGAGAACGAAGCCCAAGTACCTGACACCCAGAAATGCTGCTAAGATACAGCTCTATTTCCTATCAAAATCACTTCTAAAGGTTGTGTGCTAATTCTTGCTGTTTGCTGACAGCAATTACTGCTCAGCCTTCTTCGAATTAACTCCTTGTTTCTGGGCTGATAGCAATCAACTCACTAACAAATAATTTTCCTGACAAGTTCTATCAATTGAGATCCTTACTCCAAAAACATAAGAAACTTAGAAGTAGGAAGTACTCTATTTGCACTAAAGGGAATATATATTTACAAGTGTTTCTTTGCAATGGTTTTATTTAGTAGAAGATGAGATTTTAACAACTTTTCAGGGTCAAGAGATGGCACTAGTAAGAGTTTTGTGATAACACAAATCTATGATTAAACTGAGAGTTGGCAGTGCTGGAAACAGTTACTAGACACCTGACAGCCTCCACTGTGGTGGCCCCTCCATGCCTCTCCCGGCAACCCTCTGTTTGGCACCTGCAACAGCTCTTCCTTTGGCCCAGGCTGACAAGACCAAGGGCTCTTGCTCATGGACATTCCCTCTGGCTGTGTGCTGCAGATGGCCACAGAGAGGGAACGTGTCTGTATAGCTTCTGCTCTGTCAGCACTCACCTTGGAGCTTGCTGGCAACTGCTCCAACCTTCTAGGGACAGGACTGTTCAGGCCAACACTGACATTTGAACTTGGACTCATACTGGAAGTGCTGGAGGGCAGGTCTGCAAGAGGCTTACCTGAAGTCTGTTCACTAAATACAGCTGGAGACAGCACCCTGGTTTTACAGCTCAGATACTTTACTGAAAAACATCACCAGGTCCTTCCTGCTTATGCAACTCCCATGCTGCTGCCACCAATTTGACATTAAGAGCAGGAATACGATAAACATTTATGGCTATCCCTGGGAAACAGACATGAATACAAGGCAGCATTGGAGCCTCCACACCTTCTTGTGAACCCCATTACTCCATGGGATCCTTCCTTTCAAAGGAAGGAGCTGATCCCCTCACGGCCACTTGCACTCTCCTGTGCACAGTCACACGTCCTCCTCTCCAGCCCTAACCACTCAGATGGGTGACAGGAGCTGACCGTCATCTCACTCACTTTCCAGGCTCACATCAGTCCTTTCCCAAGTGAGCCAGCAAGCAGACATCCCTGCACACACAGGCGGTGCCTCTGTGTTAGAAGTTAGTGCCTGTGTGTTAGAAGCTTATTGGTGGAACCTATAAAGGAAGGAAGTTTTGGGCAGCAGCAAGGCAGAAGTCAGAGTCCAGCAGCTATAAAGGCAACAGAAATCATGTAAACTCCCACTGTGTGCATTGGGAAGGTGTCTACAGCATGCACAGACACAAGTGCAGCACCTCAGGGAGAGCTGAAGTCATGGTTTAAAGATTATGCATTGCGCCCCATCCCTCACCACCTCTTGTCCCACCAGCAGGAGAACGCAGAGGCCTGTCAAGAAGCATCGCATGTGTGACCAGCACAGCTGCACCGTCCTCTGTGAGGGTGCGAGAGGAGAGCCCTGGGGACGGCTCTGTTGTCCCCAGGATCGCACACAGGGCCACAGGGTCCACCCCTACAAGACATCCCAGGGAGGGGGCACCGCGCTCACCTCCTTCACCCTCTGAAGCATCGGCTGCAGCCACTCGCTGTTGACTTCGCAGTGACTGTCCAAGAAGGTGAGGACGTCAGCGGCAGCCATCTCAGCTCCTCGCACCCGAGAGCGGATCAGCCCTAGGATGAACAAACAGCACTAGAGAAACAGGAAGGCAAACAGCTGAGCCTGATCCAGAAATTAAAACACCTTCTGTGGCCACTCCACAAGAAAAAGTGGCTCTTCTACATCATGACGCCAAGAAAGAGGAGACAGCTCCTCCAGAGGACACATGGCAAACCAAGCCCTCCCAGCTCATGAGGAATGGCCTCATGCATCTCATTTTCTTCCATACCACTGAACTTCCATCTGGTTCCTGTCCTGATGACAGACTCCTTCCCCTCCAGCCCTCGTGACAGGCACATTGCTGCTGCCTTGGCCATGACTGCCCAGTCTCCATCTCTTTGCAATACTCCTCCTGGTTCTCCCAGGACTACAGGACCACATGCTGCTCTCTGCTTGCTGCTTTTCTCACTACTTTATTCACATTTCTCCTTTTTTTCTGCCTTTTTTTCCAGAGATATTAACTTGACTCTCAAATGTCTCTGTACTTTTTTACAGACCATCCGACCGCCTGGGATATCCTTCCCCAACCAATTACTGACTCCCCCTCCAGATCCTCAGAGATTACAAAGCAGCTGGGGAAAGTCAGTGTTACTGCACACGCATATAGGAGAAATAACTTCCTTAATTGTAGCTATTTATGAAATACGCTTGCTTTTTTAACCCTTTCCCACCTCTGCAAGATGACTCGGTACTTCATATTACAAATTAAACAAAACATTTATATTCATAAAGATGTTAAAACGCAGTTCTTGTTCTAAGCAGAGCATCTGAATATCACTTCTCTCTGTTTAAAGCATTAGAGAAGAGCACTGAAGCCCAAGAGCTGGTAAGCCAGGTTATCCCTCCATAGAACCTCCAAAGTAGGAGAGCAAACCCTTCCATGGAAAGTACAACCTGCAACCAGAAGAAACAACATGCAAACACAGCTAGCTGACAAATCAACAAAAATCTTGTTCCCCAGAAAGCTTTCCACACTCACCTTCTCGACGAGTGTTGCGCAGACACTTGACTTTGGGGATCTTGGTAAGGAGCTGGCAGTCCTCAGCTTAGATAAGGCAAAGACATTTGGAACAAATGCATTAAAGAGTTGCCTTCAACAGAGAGCTCCAGTTAACCCTTCTCCTGCATATCCATGGGAGGGGAAACTGTGCTTTTACTTAATATTGCATTAGTCACCCTTAGTTAACAGTCCCCTTATCTGAAGGGCACATAGAAGAGCACTGCTTGCCTCACTGTCCTCCTTGGACAGCTAGCCCTGCACTTCAGAGGGATGGAGCCATCGCCCTTCCGTGCTCAGCATTTCATAAGAGCAGCAGGACAAGAGCTGGCGCTGTGGCACAGAGCACTGATGAGATGGAGGGACCACTGGTAGTTTGAAGCCTTGTCTCCTAATTGCCAAATAAGGGTCCTGTTGCACTGAGTGATCTCATCCATTCTCTTCACCCCCAGCACCTCAGCTGGGCTTTTCCCATCATTTATTCCCAGGGCAGTTTCTGCTTGATTTTATTTAATATCAGCAACAAGAATTTGACTCAATTCCTCAGGGACGCCACAACATTAATAGATGGATGCTCAAGATCTCCATTGGCAGCTGGCCAGAAGCCCATGGCACCTCTCATTTACCAGCAGAAAACATGATGGACAGAAACAGCTATTGGGTCCAGGCAAGCTGCACCAGCGACCACCAGGTCGCACAACTGTGCGAGGCTACACGCTCACCACGGTGTGCCCACAAAATGGGACCTCTTTGTTCCACCAGGCCCTCCCTTGAGGGCCTTTTTCATATCCCTTTTCTGCTGTTATCCTCCCACGGACTCTGCTCGCACTGGGGAGAGTGCAAAGGCCATTAGCCAAACTGCATCTCTTGGCGGGCTCGCACAGAAGCATTTCCATTCAGGCAATCTGCAATATTGCTCTTACGTGGGCACTTTGGCAGCTGCTGCAACATCCAAATGAAGTAGCAGGTGCTCTTGATTAAAAACTACTGAGATTTTGCTGGACATCTGCTACAAGGGGAGACAACGCTCTTCTCTTGGCCAAATCACAATTTTAGGTAACAGGAATCCACACTAAGCCATTCACCCTCAGGTGCGGGGTGCATCATTCTGACTCTAAATTGCCAACACAAACCCTCTCTACCTCTGGAGCAAATAAGGCAGATATTAAAGAGTCAGACCTCCAATGTGGAGCTAAAAAGCTCCATGTCTGCATGTATGTGCCAAAGTAAAGTGGTTGTAAGACCAAAAATACCCAGCATGCCAGTACCGTCTATGAGAAAAACAGGAGCTGCCATGGCATGGGTCTTTTTGAAAATACTTCTATTGAATTAGAAGCCTCAATGGGAGTTTTTAGCTGAGCCCTGTTCTGTGCTTGTCCCAGACACAGCAGTATCTGTCTGGACAACATCCCATCGGGGGCTCCTAGTCTAGACAAGAGAGTAACTCCGTGAGGAAAGGGACTGAGCAGAGTGAACCAAGGGAGAAAAGAGAAGGCAAGAAACAAGTGCACGAGTAACAGATCCACACTTACGATCCGAGCTGAAGTCATCCACCAAGATGATCTCCTGGATGAGGCTGGGAGGGGTGCGGTTCAGCACACTGCAGTGACCCAGGGAGGAAGGAGAGATGACTTTTGTGAGTGGTCATCACAACAACAGTGGGACTGACACAAACAGCAGAAATCCTGACCTCTGGTACCATGGAAGCAATAACCTTGCCCTCGTACCAGGGTCCATCAGGACCCAACTGACAGGCTGGAGCACCAGCTCTCAATGCACTCAGGGCAGCTGAGCCCAAGAGCACAGGGACACACAGCTGCCTTCAGGACTTGCCTGGGAGCTCTCTCGGTGATGCCTCTCTACAGAAGAACTGTGCAGTGTTCTGAGTATTTTCCCCCCTTTTGTTTATTTGTTCTTCTAAACTTGCTGTTATGGGTTGAGAGCACAGACCTTTTCCTGGGCTAGGTCCTGCTGTGCACTGCAAACCCTCAGGACTGCAGTGGCTTTGTGTCTGCAGGACAGAGGCCCTCATGCACAAGGAGGGGAGAATAAAAGCTTCCATGCTCCACGGACATCAGTGCAGTCTGCAGCCCAGGAGTCAGAATGGTTTCATTAAGATACCCATTGTTCTTCTATAAATTTTCTTACAAAGCATTCCTTGCAGACTTGTAAAACTTCCTTTGCTTGCTTGTCAACATCTTTCTACTGCTGGGTCCAAAATATTGGTTCCTTTGTCCCTCCCATTTGTTCAAAAGGCATAAACTAATCTTCCACAGCCCTTTTCTGGCTTCCCTTTAGCCACAGACAATTCACCCTTCAAATCTCCTTCAGTGCAGGGCCTCTGTGCACAGGCCAGGTCCTCATTGCCTTCAGGTAGATGATTCATTGGCTAAAAATCCAGAATAAAAGGACAGGCTTGAAAACTATAATATTAACAAAAACAGAGGCACTGTCCTCTTGGTTCTAGCAACATCTCATTTCATCGGCACCCACTCTTCTGATTTTGATCAATTTGGAGAAAGACTGCTGGCTTTTTTTTTCTCACTCCTCTTTTTGGGCTTTATTTTATACAGGAAGCAGACAACACAAGTGATCCCATACTCCCAAGGAAGGTCCACTAAAGCCATAAAGAAAGAAATTACTGTCTTCCTAGACAGCATCAGGGATGGCTTCGCACCCTGAGACAAAGTCCCCTTAGTCCAGGAGGGTTTTCAGCACATTGCAGAATCCTGACT
Source organism: Nothoprocta pentlandii (assembly GCA_013398315.1). Taxonomy (NCBI): domain Eukaryota; kingdom Metazoa; phylum Chordata; class Aves; order Tinamiformes; family Tinamidae; genus Nothoprocta; species Nothoprocta pentlandii. Next base: position 1,085,427 of record VZSG01000222.1, on the reverse strand, counting down.
ACTCTGCTTCTCAGCATCACATCCCACTCTTTCTGATTTATTTTGCTTCATACCTCCTTGTGCGTATTTGTGTTTTGAGCTTATATGTCCCTAGATGACTGAGCCTGCAGGTTTTTTTAAAGCTGAAACTCATTTGTTTTTCTTGGCTTCTACTCTTCTGGATCCTTCAGTATCAAGGGGTAGCAAGTGCTACTCTTTGCACTGATGACTGCAACGTTTCCCAGCGTCATCACCCAAATATTTTACAGACAAGGTTGCCCCATGCAGAAATTCAGACAAGCTGCATTCTCCACTCCTCAGTGGGAGTCCTACCCCTTTTCCTGCTCCATTATTATTAGCAGGGCTCACAGACTTCTCCGCAAGTTTCAGACTTTCCAACGCCATATAACTGAAAAGCAAAAAGAAATGTTTTGCTCCCTCTTCCACAACTCTCCACTGATTTCCCAGTGGACAGGAACTATTCCTCAGGGAGTTCCCAGCTCATTGTTCAATGTGCAGCTCCGCTCCCAGGTCCGCAATAATTTGTTGTGAAACCTTAGGAGAGCTACCTAATCTTCTTTGCACTTGTTTTCCCTGTCTTTTTTTAAGAAGGAATACTGTAGTTCTAGTATTTCTCCTTAGCAAAGTGCAGAGACTGTCACAACAAGCTTTTACGGAGGCACAAAACGTGTTATTAGGATTCCAAATCCAAATGACAATTGCCTTAAACAGCAGAGCAAGATGCACATCACATTGTTTCCCTTATCTCATGGATTCCTTGCCTCCTTTACCTGTTCTTATAGTTCACCTTCTTTTTTCAGTATCCAAGTCCTCATTCTGCTCCATCACATCAGTATTGCCAACAAGTTTCTCTCCCTGGTGATCTATCCATCTCTCGTTAGCTTACAGATGGCCCTGCTTATTCCAGGTGTTAGCAGTGGAGCATCTTTTCTCCTTTGCTTTGAAATGGTCTCCCTTTTTTTGTCATTACTTAAACTGTCAAAGCCATTCTGTAAAGTTTTGCAATGAATTGCTGTACCAAATGCTCTAGCAGAATATATAGAGAATATATGCTCTCTGCATAAGCACTGAGCCACTGACAGCTGCTTGAGTCTGCGGACTTAAAAGTTAACTATTCACCCTCACATTTCCACCCAGACAGACAGTATCTACAATACTGACTGAAATCAAAGAGAAAGAAAGGGACCAGGCAGCAAAGCAGTTGACTTTCCTTTCTGCAAGACTGGTCACCACAGCAGAAGTGATGTTAGTTAACTGGTTAATAACTAATCGGGCAGATGTACCCATCACACAAAATGATTTTTGAACGATCGGTGTCCCGGAGGGCTTATAGGGTGCCAAGCAAGTAACTGGTTTGAGTGTGACAGCTGTGTCCTGCTGAGGAAGTGATACAGAGCAGCCAAACTGCTCCTACAGAACAGAACATTGCTGCTGGCAATGAGTTTTTTGAAAGGGCAAGCTCACAGTTACTGGTGAATAGCCCATTTCATGTTTTTTTCCCCCTCCTATACTTCCCTCCATAGTCTCTTGCTGGATCTTTCTAACCAGTTGCCTTCCTATGCACTGAAAACAAACCAGCAAAGTTTGTCAGAAGGACTCCTTCAGATCAACAGCATTTGAGGCAAGATGTCCCATTCACGTGCTGACGTGGTCCTGGCAAGGGCTCACGTGCTGGTTTACTCCACACAGATAAGGGTCTGGATCCCTATGCCTGCCAAGATTAGACCAACATGAAAAAACATAATGCAGCAGTCTCATTTCCAAGTTTCTTCCAGATCTTTTCCTACGAGCATTGCCATTCAGTTGGGTTGCCCCACAGAGTCATTTGAACAACCTGAGGAGACAGCATCTAGCTGTGGGGAACACATTTAAACTCCCTCTTGTTTTACTTCAGACTCAGTTCAACCACAGCACCCTCTTCATGATTTTTTTTCTTAGGCTTTCCTGCAGTTTTACAGCAGATTTGAGTGACCAAATTCAGGCATTTACCAGGCAGGATTGCAAAGGCCTCCATTCATCTGGCAGCAGATATTCTACTCACCTCTGAAGACTGGGGCCTTTGAAAAATATAGTTAGACATAGCACGTTTCCCCCTTATTGCCTCTTATAGTATACCCATAGCATAATTATGATCACTAAATCTGGGAAAAGACCCATAAAAGTGGTGGCATCATATTTAGCTTTTACCAAATGCATCTCAAAGGGTTAACTCAACTCATCTTGCTCTATCCAGCTTAAAGAGGCTGTTACAACTGTAGAAATAATGACAGCCTGAAGCCTGACCAGTTAGCAGGTTAGAAGGCAGGGCAATTTTATGCTTCCTGTAGCTAATATCACTGTGGTCCTCTGCAGACTCACGACCAGGCCATAAACTGAGTGAAACAGCACAGTTTCCTCCTGTCCCTTTCCTACTTGACATATCCCAAAGCACTGTAAGATAATTGGTTGTAAAATAAATGGTTGGTACATTGACTGTGTAGGTGAATTCAGCAACAATTATTCTCCCAGCAATAACTCAGCCTGGCACAGTCAAATGTGTTTTGCTGAAAGACAGGACTCTGGGGTTAAAGATGTCATCTTGAAGAACACCCTGAAATCTTCAACTCCCTTCATAACAGCTCTGTCAGCCTGCAGGCAGGACTCAGTCCCACGCCTCTTCTATCAGGGTAACCATGACCCAAGCCTTCACCTTTGTGTATGGGTGGCAAATCTCAAAAGACAGAAGCACCAATGCTTCATTGTGTGACGTTGCAAATAGTGTCAGAACCCAAGCAGAATTCAGCCTCTGTGATCCCTAGCCAGACAGCTATAAATGCAAGAAAGATCTGACATTTGATGTAAGCAAGGAGTACAGCCGGCACACTGGTTGCAAACCATCTGGCAACAGAGACTCCAGTGGTAGCCAGAGGCCAGGGAAGTGTCAACCAACCCACTGTTTGCAGTAGAGCACACTGGGTGCCTCACAAGTGCACTCCCTCAAGGGCAGCAACACCAAAGGTTCAGCTTTAACAGATGGATCGCACCCTTTGGAGAGCTCTCTTGACAGGTTTGAGTTGTAGAAAGCCTCAGAGGTCAGCTGGGATCACATCTGAGACCAATAAAGCCATATCTGGAACACTGTGTCCAGTTTTGGGCTACCAATACCTCCATGTGTTTCTTGTATTGGGATGAGGTTCAGCAAAAGGACCACTAAACTAACTGAGGGGCTGAAAGCCCTTAAGAGGAAAGGTTGAAGGGGCTCAGACTCTGGAGGAGAGAAATTTGAAGAAAAGGCTCAGACAAGTTGTGGGGTCTCTCAAAACCCAACTGGACAGGGCAACATCAACCTGCCCCAGCTGATCTTGCTTGAGCAAGGGGCTGGACTAGGTGATCAAGAGGTCCCTTCCAACCTCAATCAATTCTGACAGCATGGTGTTTGTTTAGATCCACCACTCTAGCAAGTCTGGCTTGTTAATGCATTAGCAATCCTCAGCTACTAATTAATACACACCACCCCAGAAAATCTGATATTAGTTTCTCCCACTATAAGTTACCACTGTACTAAATGTCATCTTCTCAACATTTTAACTATTGTGGCATTTGGCTATTTAACCGGCTACCTTGAGATTTTCTTGAAGTTCCTACTATCCTGGTTTCTGAGCATCTAATCATTTACTGTCTGACCTATGATGCAATCAGCAGAAGTCTCCTGCTGTTGCCCTAGCAGCACCATGGCTCCAAACAAACCTGCTCATTTTCTGAGCAGTGGCTCTGCAGAATTCATTTTGCGGTTCAAGTGAAAAGGAAATGAGAGAGGTAAACAGGCAAGATGTGCTAATGCACTACATGCAGGTTTCTGGAAAGAGTGCGGCACCAAACCTGGCAGACAGAAAACCAGCCTTCCAGTCTGAAAAAGCCTATTATTTATTCACAGAGCACACTTCTGTGAGGCCACAGGACCTGATGGGGAAGAACCAGTGAGGATGAATAATGCATTCCAACTAGCAGTACTATCAGCTCAACCTTCCACCTGAGCAATTTGCTCCTCCTTCAGTCTCCACAGGCCATTCGTGGAGCTGCTTGCAAGCTTCAGGGACCCTTTGAGCAACTCTCTGAAAAAACAGAGGGCATGTTTTCATAAAAACTAAGAGGAAAAGCCTCCTCAGGTTCTGCAGGGGTGACAAGGAAGGGAAGGCGCAGCATGTGGTGCAGATATTTGCATATTCCCAATTACTTGAGGATGCTGTCAGGTCCTTTGCCACACTTTTACCTGGTTAGTTGTGACACTACTCAGATATGAGGAGCCACAAATACAAGGAAGCAAAGGTCCTATAGGTTTGGTAGGGTCTGCATATAAAGCCTAGGAAGGATCCAGGGGCCACTTGGTTCACTGGCTGTTTATCAGCAAGTTCCCGAACATCTGCTCAGGCCACAAAGGGCTTTTTGCACCAGCCTGGGACGACTGCCTTCTGCTTGGCAGTATTGACAGACTCGCAGGCATGTTCTGCTGTCACTGAGCCAACCCCAGCCCCTTCCCTCAGTCGTTGCTATTAGCATGCACTGTCACTCTTGTTCCATTACTCCCCCCAGCCACAATCAGAGTGTTTTGAATGAAGACCCCAAAGTCTCTTTCCCGCTGCTAATGATCCCCCAACAGGGGATATCTAGCTGCCCCTTGCAGATACGCTCTGTCCTTGAAGATATGTCCATCCCATTGAACCAGGTTCTGACCTGTCCTTGTGGGCCAGCTGGAGAGCACATCCCAAGCACCTGAGGAAAATGCAGCCACTTTTCTCACCTAGCCTCTGGAAAATGCCCGACCCCCTCCCAGTGCCAGTGCCCTTCTGGGTACCCTGATGCCAGCAGCGCATCCGCTGAACTCACCTCTTCACGGTGCGCAGCAGGGTGGAGCGAGCCTCGTTGTGGAAGGTGATGATGAGGCTCGTAGGCGGCAGGTCCATATCGTAGCGGACGGAAGTGCACCTGCAACAACCCCACGTGAGACACCGCCTCGCAGCAGCCCCTGGGGCAACGTGCCTGCAATTCCTAAGGTAGCACAACACCCCTCTGCTAGCAGCGGAAGCATCTCCTCGACCCGACTTTGTAACGTCAGGTACATCCATTCATCCATGCACAAGGAATCATGGATCAGCTCAGGATCAGCCTGCACCAGAACTTTTCAGCCTTTGGAGAGCAAGGATTCTTGGAGGAGAGCAACTCAGCCTTGCATCCTGGGTTCGGTCCAGGTAAATGCTACAAATGGCATATCTGGGCTGATCTTCTCCAGACTCTGCATTTTTCCTAACTTTCAGCCCATGACAAATAGCAATCAGTGTGTGCTCAGTTCCCGCCTGATCAAGAGCCCATTCCTGGCACTGTGGCCTGGAGTTTTAACTGCTCAAGGCCACACTTAGAGTGAGTCACTTCTTGGAGGGAATACAATTCATTTCTCATGACTTTATAATTACTATTTTACTTCCACATTTACTTACCTTTTTATGAGTGTTACTAAACTGTTGCTATTTCCTTAATACTCCCATTCAATCCAACTGCTTTATGACTATTCTAAGCTGTTAATATTTTTCCTTGCAATATATTGCTAGGAGGACAGTAGCATCTTACTGCAATTTTCAAGCATATACAGCCTTGATAAAGGCCAAAGAGGAAAACTTGAGAGTAGGCAGGAGACATATTGTATTTATTATTGCCTCAAAATAGCTCCATGACTTAGAAACAATAAAAGCTATTAAGGCAAGGGGAATTGGGAAAGTAGAAGAGCTAGTGTATGTGTTTTTTAGGGAAGAGAACCCAAGGTCTCTGCATTAGTACAGCATCACAGAGGACAAGAAAGATGTTTGTGCTTGAAAGCTGTACCTTTCTTTGGATCAAAGAACACCTATATATTGTGTCAAAAGCAGACTGTAGGGTATGAATTCACATATGTCCAAGCTCTCTCTGTATACTGGAGAAAAGTGACATTTTAGTGACCTATCAATTGCCCTAGTCCTTAAACTGAGGAGCAGATCAATTCACAACACAAGGAAGGGCTTTCTCAAACCACATCAAACTGGTACCAGCTCTCAGAGCCCTCCTCATATCCATTCCAAAACTGCTACAAAACAAGGGATCCAGACCCAGTTCCCCCATTCCCACACTGCTCCTCCTGCAAAGGGGAGAGATGAGGGACTAAGTTTATCTGCTCTGATTATCCACACAAAGTCTCCCAGTGCTGAAGAGGATCCTGCAAAGCCAGGGCCTGCAGTGGCTGCACCTTCCCAGGAAGCCACGCTTGCACACGTTGTGCTGCAAACTAAGGCTGTGCCCTGCAGTGCGAATGCAGGGATGGGGCTTTTCATGAGACGGGTGCTCTGCACACTACCGTAGAGCACAGACCAAAATAAATAATAATTCAGCTTTGAAAGGGCTTTTTTTTTTTTTTTTTTAGGGTGAGAACGTGCCAGTAGGTGAACAAAAAGCTGCAGTTCTGCAGGGCAAGGAGAGCTGCCAGAGACACAGGACACGGCACTGCTGCCTTTGACTCGTGAGCAGGATGGGGTGCAGGAGCCCAAGACTTTCATCCCACAAACCAAGCCCCAGCTGCCAGCTGTCACAAAGCACCTGATGGCTGCCCATGCTGGCAGGCTCAAAGCTTCATTTCTCCTGACATCCCTTCACAGCTCCAAGCAAGTCAGTTGACAGGTTCCCTATTTCTAGCAGCTGCGAGACACTGCTGCCGCACAGTGCTTGATAGAGCCTGTGTTCCAGCCTAGGGAGATGTGCACCATCTCAGACATGGTGTGCATGCTTTCTCCATTCAGGTCGGCTATTTTACGCTATACTAATACCACAGAAGCTACAGTTTTCAAGATACAGCGTTATCCTTCCAGGTGAAGTGTGCTGTGGAAATTACAGGATAATTACATGAGCACTACTAACAATTTAAGGATAAAATTTAGTCAGCAGAATAAATTTACCCCCAGTGAAACAAGGACAGAGCGATGAGCACTTTGCAAGCCATGAAATATTCACTGCATGAATATTAAAATCATGTCAGCATCATCCCCAGCTCAGCAGCACTCATCTGAACTGCAATGCTCAGGACAGGACAAATGCACTAAAGGAAATGCAGAGAGCCCAGGCTGCTGGTGAGAAATACAGCAGCTAGAATAAGGCTGCAACAACTGTGCAACCTGCAGGCCAGGACAGAGGACACTGAAAATTCATGGGGGGGGGTTATGCAAAAAAAACAGCTGCCAGCCAACCTGAGCTGCAGCAGAGGAGATGTGCTGCAACCCAAAAGCTGAAATAACACGTCATTATTAGGTTGGGAGAAGAGATATTGGAAAAGCAACAGCATGGTACAGGGTGAGGGAATCAAATTAGTCAGGGACCTCTTTGCACATCGAAACCCTTCCAGGTTAATTGTGAAACAAAGTGAAGCAAAGGACTGAGCCTGCCAAAGAAAAACCCCTGTCTGCATTTGCTACCACTGCAGAACAGCTGGGCTCGCTGGGCCAAGCGGTGGTTGGGCCTTCCACGTGGTACCTGTAGTGCCTCGTGTCCCGGATGGGCCGATCGCTGCCCAGCTTGTCGCTCTCCAGCTGGTTGAAAGCGTGTTGGCGGTAGGGGTCTTCTCCAGCCTTCAGCAGCTTGGAGGACAAGTAGGCCTTCTCGTCAAACCCCCTCAGGCTGCTCTTCTCTCCTTGGGGAGCCCTTGTCACCTAGGGCAGAGGCAAGCATCAGCATCAGGGAGAACAACCGACCTATGTTCAGATACTCCTAAAAAGCTCAGCAGAAGCCCGTGTGCTAAAGCAGGTTATTTCCCACAAGTCTGGGAGAGGTGCAGGGAGTGGAAGAAGGCTCAACAGTCAAGGACTTGGAAAGCAAGGCAGGACACCCTCACAGAAGTAATGTTTTGCTTGCCCTCTCCCAGGAAAGTAACAAGCTTTGCTCTTACCATCAACTCAGCTTGGGATAAAACCTGTTTTGCTGGTAGCCCAGATGGAGGCAAGTTCTCTTTGCACTTAGTATATACAACAGGCTAGACTACAGGCAGCTGGGAATCCTTCCAGGCAACATAGGTTTGAAAGCAATCTCCAAACAGTGTACTGAAATACTGTGTTCTGAGGAGAAACAGCTTCAGGCTTTTGTTAATAACGATCACATACAAACAGGCACAGTGGATGTGACAGGTCCCAGCTTGGCCCCTCTCACACAACTCCATAAGACCATCCTCATTCCCAGGCAAGAGCTTGAACAACTGGCCTGGCTCTTCTCTCCAAAAGCTTCTTAATCTGCTTCTGTATAATTTCCATGTTTCTTTAGCTTTCTTTCAAAGGCTACAGGATCAGTGCAACACTAACACTTGGAAAACACTGGTTAGAGACCCCAGGAAGAAGGAAAGGCACATTTCAAGCCCCCACTGATCTCAGATTTTGGTTGAAAACAACCTAAAAATCAGTGAAGTACTTCCTATAAAATTATTGGGATTCCTTATACAATATAAGTAGTTCAACAACCAAAACAAATCATCTAGGGCAGTAGTAGACTAAACTGTGCAAGAGTCATAAAATGCTGCCAGCCTTGTAGGAAGGACCACTGGAAGGAGCTGAAAGGGCTAAACCTCAGCCCAAAGTGCAATACAGTCCCCCAACCTTGAGATCCTTCTGCGTAAAACGGTTAGGATGCCTTCTAATATGAGGCTTAATCATGTTTCACTCTCCGGTATAAGGCTTCTTTTAGGAGTTTTGGAGGACAAGAGAGCATAGACTGGTCCCCACCAACACACAGGGGCAGCTTGAGCTGAACTGATATCTCAGCATGGCATGAAAGGACTCAGGCTCCCAGAGCCATAGCGAATTCCTGAAGGAGGATATTTAAAAGAACAGTCTGCCCATCTCTACCTGAGAAGGGCTACTCAGTAGCTCAGAGAGCTTTAGGAGAATCAGACAGCTGGGTAAGGTGACAGCAAATGAAATTCAGCATAGACAAGTGCAAGGTAATGAACATTAGAAGAAATAGATTGAACTGCTCACGCACAGTGATGGATTCTAAATTAACTGTGACCACTCAGGTTAAGGATCCGAATGTCACCGTGGACAGCTTAATGAAAGCCCGTGCTCAGTCCGCAGAGGTGGAAAATAGAGCAAATAGAGTGCACTGCGAATAGGACAGGGAAAATTGAAACCATTATAAATGCTATTATACGAAATCAATGATATCTCAGCAGTTAGGAGCACGAGTTCTGTCAGATCAGTCTCTGGAAGGATCCAGTACAAGGAGAAATAGTACAGAAGTTATTGAGAGATAAAGATAAAATTAAAGATTAGCACTGTTTAATCTGGAGAGAAAATGAATGAAGAGAGAGAAAAATGAAGGAGGCCCAGAAAATTGTGCTACTAGAGCCAAGGTCAGACAGATGCTCAAATTTCCCTTTCTTATAATACAAGAATAAGGGAAAAGTCTTTTCATAGGAAAAAAAAAGGAAGAAGAGGGGGAAAAAAAAGAAAAAAGGAACACTTTCAGCACAAAGAAAATTATTCAAACAAGCATAATTAAACTGCTGCATACAGGTTCACCCTAGTTTAAGATTCACATAGACATGTTTTATCTTAGGCAAATAATTTACCTCTTTCTTTTTCTCCAAAGAGAGAGTCCTGCTGTATTCAGTGGAAGATGAAGCCCTGTTTCCTTCCCCTCACAGTTCCTGCTGACACAGGATTGAATTTTCTCTACTTAGATAGATTAACACTACTGCTCCATAGCTGCGTTTAACATCCTGCTTCTTAAACTCTCCCTTGAGACTGTCTTCTCAGTAGCAGGAGGAACCTTTTTAGCATCTCTAAAAATTGATTTTTCTCCCTTTATATTAATATTTAAAAATTCATCAAACTTAAGCTTTCACTTCTCTTCTTTCTCCTGCCCCAGGAAACAACACTGATTCATGACAGAGGCACAGCTCGTTCATTCAGCTATTTTGCAGTCACTCGCATGTGCTTTGCTAGCTATTCTGTCCTCCAAGTCCCAGGTAACTATCGGCTGCTTGTGGCAGATAAAGCCACGAACATCGTGCAGGGTGTTGGAAGCAGCAACAAACCTTGAAGAACCGTTTTCTCAGGACACGCAGAGACAGGGTCCAAGGGAGCAGTTTAGCTGGAGGGGCACCCAGCCCTGGGCCAGGCTGATGGGCAAGGACAGGGTCAGGGATTACCCTTAGGACTAGGGCATATTTAAGCCTAAAGTACTATACCTGCTTCTTCAAGAGAGCATGACTCTCTCATTATCACTTATAAAAACTGAGTTATAAAGGAAACACAATTAGGAATTAATTTTCACTGAAGAACATTTCTCATTTTTAACTCAATCAATAACTCTTCATGTTCTCTTTAAACAAAGAGAAAAAAATGAAAAGGAGGATTCAAGGATTTATAGTTCAGACAGCCTAACTTCAATTCCCAGAAAGGCACTAGTAATCAAAGAAACTATCTGTGAACACCTAGACAATAACAAAGTAATAAATAAAAGCCAACTAAGATTCTTTAAGACCACATCATATCAGACCAACCTAATTTTCTTCTGTGACAGGATAACCAGTCTTAAGGAAGTGAAAAGCAGTAAATATGACACATCATGTGTCCTTGGAAAGGCATTTGCGACAGTCTCGTAAGACACTCTCACTAACAAGCTAGAGAAAAAGTAGTCTGGATAAAACTACTGTACAACAGGTAGGAAACCTCAGATTTCCTATCAGAAAACTGGATGGAAAGCCACTGCCAGAGCACAGCCAGCAACTGACCCCTATCAGAAGAGAGGCTGTGGTGAGTGCAGGTCTTCAAGTATATACACATATATCTTTTTTTCCTGCCCTTGGATTCAATATTTTCATAAATAGCTTAGATGTTGAGATAGAGAGTAGGTTTGTTAAATCCACACAAGATCCAGGAAGAGCATCAGACCCATTTGAGAACAAAATTAGAATTCAAAATTCTCAGTACAAAAGATGTCTGAACACAGTAAACACAATCCAGTAAAGCCACCACAAACTACTACAGTTCAGCAAGACTGCACTCACCTAAGACATGGTAGAAACAGCAGCTCTGCAGAAGAGCCGTAAGTGCTACAGCTCATGAAACAACCCAGCAGCAAAGGTCAATATTGAGAGGATAAAAAAAAAAAAAAATCATATTTATCAGAGCCCAGACTGCTACAGATAAGCCCAGCAAAGTGAATATGAAAGAAATATTTACAGACAGACTTCTCGTTTCAGGATCCTTCCTGGAGTTTAGCTGCTTGTCAGGAGCTGCACCAGCTTTCCGTGGAGCAGGAGTTAGTTCCCTGCCAAGCCAACGGCAGGGAGCAAGCTGACATCCACCCCTCCTTCCCTTGACATTAACAGCTCACACCTCAGGAAGAAGTCAATATAAACACATAGGAGCTCAGAGTGCATTTAAGGCTCAGTATGTCCAGCTGAGTGCAGAGGAAAGACTTTCTCCAAATGACTAGGGCACCTCGTACCTTATAGCTCTCTGCGTAGCTGCACACTCTGGATTCCCCTGCTTCAGGCTGGGCTTGTGGGAGCAAGAGTTCCCAGGTCCTTCTGACTAATGCTCTGCAACAGATCAAAGACGTTTGCTACATAAAAGCTGAAGTAAAGATGAATAAGTGCTGGAAATTTGAGTGTCTAGACTTAGGATTAGCAAAGCTGTTTGCATAAACTAAAGTTTGATCCCAATACTGCTAAGATCTCCAATAAAATTCACATACCAGTATTTTGAGAAATACTATAAGTGTTTTTCTAATCTCATTTCACCATTTCTCATTTTCACACGCATTATTTTCACCCTTTCAGTAAGAAGACTGAGTTGCTCTTCTAATGGTGAAAGCATGTACTTATTCGCTTTTTGACATGGCTCAAAAGATCATCAACTGTTTAAACGGTTAAACTAATGTCATAGAAAAGAGAGATTAAGGGAACAGAATTAATACCACACACTTTTGTGGAAATGTGTCTCATTTCTCAGCTGCCATACAGATCTCCTCTAGGCTTGACTACTAGCAAGGTAACAAGGCTATAAAACAGTACCATCCACCTCAGCCCACTGACAGAGTCTGAATGGACACAGGCATCCCAGCTCCCACCATGAGAAGACAGCCTCCAAAATCAGAGCAGTTCAGGAGCTCAGGGTCCCAAGATTTTCTGTAGCAGCAGGTTAGTGAAATTCTAAAAGTCTCTTATACTTCAAGGGTTGTGAGATACCAGTTCCTAACATAAATAAACTAACATAAATAAACATAAAGTAAATGCAAGGTAATTAATCATTTTGCAGGCAGCAGCAGGTTAATGCAGCAGCATTTTACATGGTAGGAAGTATACTTTGCAGATCTTGCACACCTTTATTACATACAATTGTTTGTACTATTGAATAACTGAAGTGCTTTCAGACTTTTCTTTTTTGTTTCCGGCTCATTTTCATGATTGTATCTGCTCTGCTGAATCCCAGTACCAAAACCATCAATCACGCACCTACACCACTAAGTGTCCTTTCAAGGTAGGACATGACCAGTGTGACTGATATTCTTTTCCTATAAAAATGAAAAGAAACACAAAAGCAAGGAGTAAAACCCCACCAAACATGCCTCGCTCCCCAAAAACTGGCCTTTGGGGGTGGCAGATGAGCCAGCCTTGGCACAAGCCAGTGCTGTACATGGGGTCTGTGCAGCCCTTGCTTCCTAGGGCTGCCCTGTCTTACATGGGTTGTGCAAGCGAGGACTGAGGCCCACAGCAGTTCCCAAGAAAGTCCCCAGAGATGCTGCTTCCCCTGGGATTAAGCTCCTGGTCACAGACTGAACATCCTGAACACCCTGCAAGATGCCTTGAACATCTGTTGCTGGGAGCAGTCGTTTTAGAGGATGTGTTGTAATCCAGGAAGGTTTATGAAGCCCAGCATGCATGTGGCTCTTGTTATGTCTCATGAAAAGAATTCAAATACTTCTCTGTGAAATTACACAAAATATTTTTAGAGCAAAAGTTGTGCCTAACAGCATAGGGCCTATTTTATTCATGTTTTGTTTAACTGTGTAAAGCATTTTAAACGTGGCTTGGGATCCCTGCTCCTATGGGGCTGATATTACAAAATGTTAACAAAAATTAGGACAGTTAAGTAGAGCCACCTCCTTTCTTAGATAAGGGTAAGTGCTGACAAAGGGGCTCAAAGACAGATTCAGACACTTTGGTTTAGGTTGCACAGTGGAAGCAGTAAAGCAACTTGAATTGATTAGATTACATGCCAGATAATCAGTTATGAGAGGTGTTTTTTTTCCCCCTCCCTTTTCTTGTTTGTTTTTTAAGCTTAGATCAGCTCGGGACAATCTTGAGGGCTGCTACCAGGCTCAGAACAGGGCTGGAGAGCTCGGTGGTGGAGCCCCAGGGGAGGTTATTTTCAACGCCTGTGGCTGGCAAGCCGCTGCTGACAGCTCAGGGGTATTTCCAGAGCCCGTGGAGAACAGAGCTGTAGCTACTTGATTCTCTGTACCAAGTGACAGCAGGAGGAAGGCACAGGACAGTCTACTGAGGCTCGCTCTGCAGCACTGCTGCTTGCCCAAGCACCTCTTCACCTCCCTGTTCTGCTCTCTCCTGGCTTACTGCCTTTTGTGCACGCAAAGGCTCTACTTTGCTGCTACACATAACAGCATCTCCGTGCTCTTCTGCTTAGCCCAAGAAATCCTTCTCTCCTACGCATCCCAGCCCAATGGCCAGAAAGCCACAGGATTCCGTCAGAAATTTCCTATTTTGTTCTGCTCTTCTTCCCTCACAGTTTTGTCAGACACTGACCTGTTGACAAGAAAAATGTCCTCAAGTGTCTGGCACCCTGAGCAGGTGGAAATTCTGCGTGAAGCAAGAGAAGTCGTTATTTTCCTCTATTTAGTTTCCATAGAAATGTTCTCCCCACACCCATCAGTTTTTGGATGCTACTCTCAGAGCATCCTCCAAGAATCAGGATGTAGAAGATGGCATGGCCTTTTCCATGCTATTGCCTGCAGTCTGATTGCAGTGCCTGTCATGTTCTCCTACACTGCTCACCACAAGCACCCAGCTCTCGCAGATTACATATATATAGGACTTCAAAATGGGATGCTACTGGTCACATCAGGGGGTTGATGGAGAGGGTTTAGCTGCTGCCTTTCGAGTAAGCTCGTCATTTGGCAAGTTGGTCTTATGAACGTTTCAGGGAAGAAAGTAAGAAATACAAGAAAGACTAGCCCAATGTGGGGAGAATTTATAAAGGAAGCAATTTAAGAAATTAAAAGAAAAAATGCCCAAGGATAATTAAGTAACTTCCTCTGTAGTCAGGCTTACAATAATGGAAGAAGCAAACAGATGTGCCTCACCAGGAAGCAAAGAAAGTACTTACATACAAACATTAGGATGGATCAAGAAAATATATGCTATGCTTTGCTCCATAATGGTCCTACCACATGATTTTCATCACTGTGAACTTTGAAACTTAGTTTTGAAGCTAAGAATTCAGAGGCAGAAGCAAGAAGAAACACTAGGAAAGGATTGTTTTGTGATGGGCTGAGCAGCAGTTTACCTGGCCAAGGTGGGAGAACATTTACAGTGTGCCCAGCAAGGCTAAAGGTTAGAGGATTTATCTTCACTTGAAGCACATTGTGTAGGTGCTAACAGACCAGGAAAACTACTGGCATATGACCCCAAATATGGCAGTATCCAGTGCATGCCAAAAGAAAAATACATGGATCGCCTAGCACAATAGGTAATTCATACTTATAACAAAAATGGTTATAACAAGTTGAGAAATAAATGCTCACCGGCTGATATGTCACACATTCCAAGAACACTCAGGGACTGTCCAATGAGAAGAATAGGCTGCCCATAACAGATCATTTTTCAGAAGTCTAGAATTTTGTTGTTGTTGTTGTCTTTTTTACTATGAAGGATGCATGTGGCTAGCTGCTAACTTTCGTATCAAAGAACTTAATCTAGTTTTCTAGGAGACCTAGAGCATTGGATGATCTTACTTAGCCATCTCTTTAGTGATTCAGTGGAGAAAAACCCCTAAGAAGCATCCTGGGATCTTGAGATCTACCATAAAGCACACAAGCAGACATCAGCAGGGCTCCCTTGCCAGATACAAGACGAAAGAGCGTGGGGCACTTGCTGCCAGGCCAGTTACATGAGGACAGCATCACACCGCAGGCCAGCAAGTCACTTCTTCACACAGTGACCAGCCTCAGCATGAGTTAACCCTCCCCCAAAGCCACACAGATTAGCAGCCTATGAAAAATTCATGTCAGCTTGGATTACCCTCTAGACATGGTCCACAATTTACATTTGTCCTGGTGTATACTCATTGCAGAATAATCATCTCCAAAATAGGAATTTGTTATACAACCTTGTATGCAACGGCTGCATTTTAATATCCATATCATGCTTACTTCTTGGCAAGACAGACTTTTCCCTCCCTACAAAAGGGAGCAGCCTCTGTGAAGTATGTCCATCTTGGACATAGCTATGGGACCCTCAAACATGCCATGAAACGTTACCAGGGGCTTCATCCCACTCAGAGGCAGGAAGACATTGCCCATAACATGAAGGAATGAGAGTCTCAGTGTCCTGAGACATCCTTCTCCTCTTTTGTTTTTAAAAGTGTTGAATAGAGCAAAGCAGTGGAAGTCAAAAGAGTTTCAAGGATATTTGCCTGAGGGCACTCCCATCTGAAAAGTGTAGAGGAAATAAAGCTGCTCAGAGCCATGGAAACCCAGGACCCAGATGAGGTGAAGCAATTGCCAAGGCCTGTGCGTTCTCTAGGTTTGAGCTGTAATACACACAGATGTCCAATATGCAAAACTAGACATTTATATTATAACTTTAAAAAATATTTTTATGACATTACCATGCATTGCTTTTGGATAAAAACCTATATGTCCAGACACACCCCCATATGGCTTCTATGTGCATTTAATCTTCATCCCATTCCTTGGAGAGTCTTTTTCCCCCATTTGATAAATTTTTGTCAGAAAGCGAAGGTTGCCATTTCTGCCGAGAGAAATCCTTATGTTTCCGCATCCCTCTAAAGGGGAAAACAATGTGGAGAAAACGCTGAATCACACAGCGAAGAAAAGTTGTCAGAATTGCCAAGTACCAGCACAAAAGAGAAGACTCAGGTTCATAGGGTTGTTTTTGCCTGAAACTGTACTTGTTTTCCCAAGCAGAACTCCCTCTATCCATACATAACCATGACAACATCTGGTTGCAGAGAGAGAAGACAGATGCGAGAGGAAACCCCAGGGATAACTAGGGAGCAGGCAGCTGACAGCAGCACCCCTCCAAAGCACAGCACTGCTGGGAGGAGAGCCCGAGGGGAAGCCGAGCACCTTCGAAAAGGAACATTTTGGGCAGAGAAGCCCTCGTCCCCCGGACAGGAAGCTGCCCATACACAGGCATCCGCTCAGCATCACACCACAAACCTCCTCAGCAAAAGCCCTCTGGGCTGCTTAAGGTATAGAGTATATGGGGGTACTTCTCAGCTAAAGGCTGTATGTGCATAATTTGTAAAAGAGTATCTTGCAGTCCTTCCAAGTAAAAAGGATGCTATGGAATGTGGCATTTTTTCCCCTCTGGAAAAATACCTTAGTCTTCATTATCACATAAACACATGACATGTCCCTGGCATCTAAGTGATTTTGAAGAAGGTTTTTTTTTTTTCTTTAATTATAAGAAACTAAGAAACTAAGAATCAGAAGAAAAAAGTTTTGTTTGCTTTTTCAAGTGCTAGCTGTTTGGTGCTATTTAGGCATTACCTGAACCTCGTTTTTTGGCACCTCACCCTATATCAGGATTTATATGACACATTCCTGATCACCTGGTAATGCACAGGAAGCCAGTAAGACAGTTCAGATGAGAGGGCTCTGCCTTCCTTACAAACATCAGTCACCTGAATCATTTTTCCCACCTCTGCTGTGGGCACGGACACAGTGCACACAGCGTATGGATGTGCCTCCTATGCCAATATACTCATCTATTCCCTCTGAACTCCACTGACCTACACTCAGCTTTTTCCTTCCAGTGAAGCACAACTGTCTGGAGTGACAGATGCATCCAAAGCTGCTTTTCCAAGGAGGATCGGATCTGATAAGCTGTGTGAGGGGCAGCTTAGTGGTGTTACCCAGGGCAACAAAAGGTAAAAGTCAAGCAATGGGGAGAACAAAGAACAGAACAACAGTTGAATTTTTAAGGAAAAAACAAACATTTGGAGAAATCAGGAGGGGCTTAGCACATATTGCAAGCCTATGTTTGCACCTCCCTAAGGAGAGGTAAAGCTCCACTAGCATCCAGCTCGCCACAAAGAACACACAGGACAAAATTTAACAACTTGCATCTCTAATGCTGCAACGGCACTAACACTTATACTGTCTAACACTTACAGTAAACTTCCCTAGGACAGCAGTCCCCAAGAGATAATAGCAGTTATGTGGGAAAAACCCACGTGCATTCAAGATATCAGTGCAGTTTTAGTATTATTCCAAAAACTAAGACTTCCACTTCCATTCTACTTGCCTAAAAGACTCCATGAAGGAGTCTCAGCAGTGAAACCAAGGGATTAACTATTTATAAAACAGAAAACCTTGAATGATTTAAAAAAAAAAAAAAAAAAAAAAAAAAAATACTCCAGACTCCCACAGCAGCCAGGTGCTTCTTGCTAATGTAGTCAGCAAGAAATTACTTACCCAAGAGACAAGCACAGGTCAGCTACACACAGGAGCGGCTCTCCCAAAGTACTAAAATATTTAATTTTGTTCCACTTGGGGCTCATTTTCTTTGCCTTCAAGGCCATACTGTAAGGGCTTTTTTGTTAAGGCTAGAGAAAGGAGGCAGAAGCACATTTAAAATCATTCATTCTGAAGAGCCCAGGCTTTAAAACAGAGATTACAAGATTAAGAATAAAATAGAGGGGTTTGCAACTAGCTTGTATTCACCCTCCTCAGCAGTACTGTGCACAGGCACAGCTGAGATGGGAAAAACAAAGGAGCATTTGACACCTTCAGCAGGGATAAACTCAGCCCCACAGCAGCACATGTAAATTTATCTTCAGGCTCCAGCAGGGCAAAAGTTTCCCCTTGTGCTAATACTTGTTTTGCTGGGGGTCTGGCCACTCAGTCTTGAGATTTTAAAAGCTGCCACGTTCTGCACACAGAAGGGCTTCCAGCAGGACCCATTGGCTGGGAATTAGCAAGAATAGATACTAAAAATGCAACTATCCTGGAAAGTTAACAGCAAAAGTTGTTTAAGAAAACTGATTCTTAGAATTCAATGGTGGCTTGAGGATTTATGATCTGATTTCTTAGAGAAGCTCAGAAATGACCTTCAGCTCACACTGCAAAGGCTTGCATTTTGGAGGTTTGAAGCCTTAAGTTCTGTCCACGTGGGCTGTACTAGCGATAATGCAGATGGTTCATATGCATACTAGATTTATTACAAAAATTATTCTTTCTGCACAAGGTCTTGTTCACTCAGACATGTTCTCTGCCACACACTTACCTTTATGGCACACAACATATTCCTTCAATGGGGGAAAAAAAATCATTTCCTGTTTGTCAGTGAATATTTGAGAATATCAAGCCACCGGCATTTTGTTTAGAAATCAAATGAAATTCGATTGAATTGATTGAATTTTTCACTTACTGCATTGCTCCAATTCCAGAACTCCACAATCAATTTGAACTGACAGCCCTCAGAGCTGTGCTCTGCTCCTGCCCGGGTCTCCATTTGCAGAGGCATTAACTTCACCTCCCCCATAGCAAATTTCATCAAGGATGATGCATATCAATGAAGAATCATGCAATGGGCTCATACATGACTGTCGAATATGAAAATTCCCTGCGCTACATTGCACAGGCCTCTGTCATTCTAGACTTACCACATTAATGATAGAGAAGAGCAACCAGGATGATTAAGGGAATGGAACATCTCTCATACGAAGAGAGGCTGAGTGAGCTGGGCCTGTTTTCTCTGGAGAAGAGAAGGCTCAGAGGGGATATGATTAATGTGTATAAGTTCAGGAAGGGAGAATGCAGGGAGGAAGGGGACAGGCTGTTTTCACTGGTGGCCAGCGATAGGACGAGGGGTAATGGCCACAAGCTGGAGCACAGGAAGTTCCGTCTCCAGGTGAGGAGGAACTTCTTTACTGTGAGGGTGACAGAGCCCTGGAACAGGCTGCCCAGGGAGGTTGTGAAGTCTCCTTCTCTGGAGGTCTTCAAAACCCACCTGGATGCCGCCCTGTGCCACATGCTGTAGGTGTACCTGCTTGAGCAGGAAGGTTGGACTAGATGATCTCCAGAGGTCCCTTCCAACCTTGAATATTCTGTGATTCTGTGAATAATAGCAGCCTGCTCAACAGCCTCCCTGCTCTGTCCTTTACTCACTGTCATTTAAGAAAGAGTTGGGCATATAAGGAAGAGCAGAACCATTGAGTCAGGCACATGAACATGTGTGTACATGTGGTGAAGCCTTGAAGTATCCTGCAGGCAGGTATGGACAGAGATGCTCCTCATGGATTCACACGACCCATTCAGCAGGTGAGTGCTATGACCCTCACATGTCCACTCATCTCATTCTACAGATGCTAATTGCAAAAAATAAACCTGATGATTGCCATGACCAACACGGATCTTAATCTCTTACTCTCAAAACCCTCCCCACCAGTGTACAGTCAGGCAACATCTGCCTCTGCACATACAGTGCACACAGGTCTGTTGCAAGTCACATAAGCTGCATAAAAAGCTGCAACTCTTGGGTTATGATGTTGTGAGAAATCACGGCCCCTTTCAAAAGAATGATTTTTTTTTTTTTTTTGCCTTAATCATTGCAAAATAGAAGTACACAAACACCAATGAATTCCAAGCCCAGCAGGCAGAAATAGAAGGCCCAAGGCATTCTTCATATTGCCCTAATCTCATAATGCTTGAACGTCTGTGGTCAGCAGTCACATGGCTACGGAAACCTTGGGCTGGAGCTGCTTCTGGCTTGGCCAAAGCATGAATTTGGCCAGGCAAAGTTTGAGAACCCTTGTTTTTGTGCACATTTATTACAAGATATGCCCTTGGCATTTTGGTCCACATACCCAACCGGTGAGTTTTTGCTCACATGCAGTTTTCAGAAAGCTCCCAGGAGTACAGCAGTCAAATTCCAGTCTCCTCAGCACAGCACAGATGGCAGTCCTGGCACTCACATCACTACCACTGCCTGGCTCACACTTCATCACCAAGTCACTGCTTGGGCAGTAGTTTCTAATCTGTAAATAAATTCTCAAACCAAAGATTAATGCATCTCTCAGTAATGTGGGTGCCTCTTTCCAGCACCTGGGGCTGCAACCTCAACCTATGGCCTCCCAAAAGAAAGAGCTGCTGTGTGAGTACAGTCAATGCTGCCACTGAACAGGGTTTCCCTTCTCCCGAGGCTCTGCCAGATGCCTTTATTTTATTCTCTTATTTCAAAATAGGGCAGCTGAGGATAAACCCTAGAACTGGGTGAACCACATTCACTTATTTGGGCAGTGAAACAGCCTAGTTATCACCCAATGCCTAGGTGAATTTTTGACCCAATGATTTTTTTTTTTTTTTTTTTTTTTTTTTACTTAAATTTATTTCAAGTAGAACCCATCTCCAAAAAGCCACCAATGCTGTGATGGTCACAGAATCTTGCCTGGCCCTTCAGAGGCTTTCTTAAATATAAAAGTAAAATGAAAGGTATTTAATCCTATCAGGTCTCCATGAAAACCATGTGGTTATTCAGAAAGATGAGCTCAGCTGAGCTAAGTCTGCCTTTCCCTCTCCTCAGTTCCACAAAGCAGCATGAAATACAGAAATTCTCTATATCGGGAAGAATATAATGTAAAATCTAAGTATGTTGCAAATTACTAGTAAAATCCCGGCCCAGTGACACAATTCCCAGTGACATCAGCAGGACAGGATTTCAGTCCCTACAGAAAATACAGAGAGAAACAGACACACCCTGCGCTAACTGGGCCCCAGTTTTCCCCCATCTTGCACAGTTATTTACACTCAGATTTTATAGTATCAAACTGCACAATCTATTGGAAATATCAAGCTACTTACCATATTAAGCTTTCCTTTTTTTCCCTTCTCAAGTCCTGCAAAATGAGTTGTGTTAGAAACCTTCCCAATCATAATAGTCCTCATTACATAGAGTACAAATAACATATAAATTTATAGCTGGTGGTATAGAGCTAAAGGTTAAACACAATACAGTTCATTAAAGTCCCTGAGTTTCCATCATGAGCTCGTACAGCTCATTTTCCCCCACAGACAAAGCAGGAGACATTTCTAGCTCTCTCACAGGGCTTTAATGTTGCCACAAACATGAATGAAGAAAGTATACGCCAGATTTGGTTAAAGCAGGTTAAAAAAATTAGAACTAACAACAGAGCTTTGGTTATAAACATGGGGACAAGCACTAGTGATACTCCTTTTTCTTCCTTTTTATTATTAAAGAGCTTTAAAGAACTGTTATTGAGACATTGAAAGAGGCACTTGCCTGTAACTGTGTTACAGGTTGAAGCAAACATCTCTTACTCTGCCTGATAAGGTGCAGCAGGCTTTGGAGATGATGCGCATCCGACACCAGCAGGACCCCAGACCACCCCCAAGCCCCAGCGGGGAGGTGTTGACCCTGCAGGCTCCATCTCAGGCAGCCTACACAGAGCGCAGCTGAAGGAGGTCTGAGCTACAACAAGCCACACTTCAATGAAGAGCAAATCCTGAGCTCAGCAGGATCTTCTACTGGATAAAATGGACTTAATAGTTCAGAGGGGCCTGTGGAATTTTGTATTGATTAGCACAAAGGCAGCAGCCACCAAGAGCTCTGGGGCACAGGGCCGAATCAGAGCATGCAGAGCAGCTCTCATGCCCACTAACATGTGCTGCTCGGGATTCAGGCAGCTGCTGAAAGGGTTTTTCAGTCTTTACCCCTAATTAGCAGAGGCCTAAGCAACCAGAGTTACCCTGAGTGTCTCAAGGTAGTGATGAGAGACAGCCTGAACTTCCACAGGAACACATTCTTCAGGATTTCCTCTTCTTTAGAGGAAGGGAATTTCTCTGTGTGTCAATATAGAATTTACTTCATATCTCTCTCCCTCACACCCCTCCAAATGAATACTAAAGTTTCATCCAGGTTGTAGGGTTGAATACTCAGCACTAAGGATAAACCTGAATTACAGGTGTCATGCAGGGCTAATTTTACCATGCAGATCTGGTGTAAACATTAAATTACATGACCACTTAATTACACGCCAGCATGTGCCCTGATCCATGAGACTGAAATTCCTGGAGTTCCATTAGGGTTTCTTTCCCTGCCTCTTCAGAGCCATATACAAATGAAGAAGAGAAACAAGCAGTCTGCCAAATTCATCCAAAACAAGTCTCCAGTGGTATCTCACTTAGTGGCTTCAATTAATTTGAGGCCAGAAACAGCAGTCAGGCAGCACCAGCCCATCACTTGGTCCCTGAGGGCAGTCAGCACGGTAGTGAGCCAGGGAAGTCTGCATTAAAGGAGGCAGCTTCTTTTCCACGTGCACATTGTGCTACACAGCTTTTAGGCACCCTCTGGACCCCTTTTTACACAAAGGGTAAAAAAAGCAAGCTCCCTTTGCCTGTCTCCTTGGGCCTCCTCCCAGGCCGACCACTGCATGTCCGGTAAGCTACAAGAGACGCACCATGTGCAAGCTGGGTTTAAGTCTTCTTCAACTAGTCTAAGCCCTCGCCCAAAAACCATGACAAGTCCTGGTAGAGAGGAAAGCACTCCAAAGCTCAGAATGCAAGTTATTGCAACTCCCACCCTGCAATCACCTGCTCCTGCTCAGCCCTCACAGGAGCACCTGGACCCCATCTCCCTGTCAGGGTCAGCAGAAATCAGGCAGTGGCCAACAGCCTGCAACTCCTCGTAGCACAGGGAGCAGTAGCCATCAGAAACCCAGTGCTACTTCACTCTGCAGCTTCATTTCTGCCTCTGAATTCATGTGCAACAAGCATAGGCTGCAAAGCCCAAGTCTGCAAGGATACAGAGATCCATCTGCTTTCTCAGATGTTTGTTACCATAGCAATACCATAGTAATTTTTTGTTTGTTTTGCTGCTTTTTTTTTTTCCTCTAGAGCTAGATTCTTATCCAGTGCAAATAAAGCTACTTGCCAGTTATGCAAGAAGGAAATTGCTGCTTGGGGCGCTGCAGACACTGCTGCCCATAGGGAGAGGGGAAGAGGGGCTCAGCTCCTGCCTTGGCCCCAGGTGCATCCCAGGGCTTTGCCCATTTCATTCCCTGGAGCTGGTTTTGGCACTTGCTACTGTCACTACTGACCCCCTCTGATGAAGGCCCAGTTACCATCCCCACCTCCACACAGGTGTTCTAGCAAACCAGCTTCTCTTCACAATGAAGACCAAAGTTGAAGGGCACCTGCAAAATGGGCACAAACCACAGAAAGTCATTTTTTTCCTTTACTGCCAGTGAAGACCTTTCTCCAAGGATCTGGTACTGATCTGCAGATGCCTAAATACCGCTAGCATAAGGATGCTCCACAGAGCTGCTATATCAACACAGTGGCTAACAGCTTGCTTTTCAACACGTGCTCATTGACTGCTCCAGGGCACCCGTGAAAATAAGAAGAAACAAGCCCACAAATTTATTCCCCCGCTAAGTAACTAGCGATGGCCAGTTCAGGCTTAAATGCACCCAAGAGAACCCTTTCAACAGCAGAGTAAGGTGTCCGTTGCCAGAAGACATTTGGCAACGCTTGGAACATAGGGGTAATTCTGAAAAGCTAGACCTTTAACAAGCTATTCCCCATCTAAGTGGAAGAGAAAAAACAACCTAGCAACACATTCTTCATTAGAAACTAGTAGCTAAGAAGCAATAGAAAACTGTCTTACAGGGTCAAGCGTTTATAATGTGTATTATTCATAGAAGAGAGCAACATTTGCACACACATCCTTTTGATCTGCTGGAACTGCACGCTATCCACTTTTGTATGCCTGGCTCAGAGGATACCTCTAGTATCTACAAAGAAATAGCCAGTCTTTAAATGCAGACAGTAAAACTGCAGTGCTAAAGGCTTCAGGTGAAATCCATCAGCCACACAGAACAATAAAACAAGTAATTTTGTTAAACATAAGTAGAAACCTTTCAAAAAGGTAACTTTCAGCAGCCTGCTGATTTTAATGATAGATCAAAGAAGAAATCATGTCTCCCTTGGCAGAAAAGCAAATTTCTTCAGGAAAAGCATAACGGTACTGCACAAGGAGCTCCAAAACCAGCTGCTGAGAGACAACTGACACAGACCGTGCACTTCAGAGAAGGCAGCATAACAGTAACCAGCATTTTATAGTTAATATCCAGCCACGTGAAGTCTCAAATGCGACCATGGGTGTTGAGGGAGAAGAGCTACCAGCCTGGGCTTTGTCCCTCTAGATCCCATCTGCTGCTTCTAAAACCACTCACTCTTCTCACATCCCTCAGTCTCTTCTCAGCCCAGTTATTGGAAGATCCCTCCCCAAGACTCTCCACTCAAAAACCAGCAGAACACCCCTCCCTGGCCCATGGGGCACCACACCAGCCCAGTCCCTGCCTCTCTTCACAGCTCAAAGCAGAGGTGGTGCCAAGGTCCGAGGAAATAGGAGCATCCACGGCACTCAGATGAGGTGGATGTCCCGCAGGACATCTGGAAAGGCTCATTTCTCTTGTGCTTCCTGACTTCCCAGCTGCCATTCCCCACTGGTAACTCTCAAAATCTGGAGGCATGGTTTCTCACAGCAACCTGCAGAGCAAAACAAGAGAAGAGCATCCCTGCAGAGCGAGTAAGAAGCAACCCCAGGCTTCTAAATCAAATATTCTTGCTGCTCTCAGCAAACTACCAGAGCTTCTTCCAGCTGCATGGCCTCAGCAAGATCTTTGGAGAGCACGATCAGGGATGCTCACAGGACTACAGTAACACCTTGCAGAGCACTGGAGCAGTAATTAACACCTCTTTTCTATCTCAGCTCAAAAGAAGAGCCACAAAGCTTGGAACAGCTTCGTAAAACACCTACTTCGAGGCCTACTCAAGTCCTTCATCGTAGAGACCCTGCAAATCTCAGGTCCAAAGTGTTTGTTTTAATTAATTGCTTCTGTTCTCCACTAAGACATAAGAGATTTGGATTTACCAGGTCTTTGTTTTGTTTTAAAGGAAAAAATGTCCCATAATTAAAAGCAGATATCAGTGTCGTCTGCTTGGCAACAGCCAAGCAATGGCAACAGCCATTTTCAACTCCTATTTTTATCTTCTTTAGAGCCAGTGAGGCAGTTTTTCATTAATTGCATCTTAAAGAATAAACTGCCATTTAGAGTTTAATCAATTAATCCTCAGTGCTGTACATGAGATTTCACGTAGAGGAAATCCAATAAGAATTTACTGACAACCCATTGCTTATCTATTTTAAATTACTGGCCTGCAACTCTCATCCTCAATATTAAATATATACATATATATTTTAATAACATATTTATGTTTGGACTCTCAAGCTTCAAGCTAGACATTTAAAAAAAACTCTGCAAAGAAGTTATCCCAAGGCTTTCCTGGACAGAGAAGTTACACAGCCCACAGGTCAGAGTTTCTTCCAGCATCTTAAACTTCACAGCAGTCTTCTGAGACACAGACTATAGGCACAATTGTGAACAAAGACAAACAGAAATGCCTCTTCTATGTTCCCAGAGAATATATTTCTTCAGCTCTTTAAATTCCATGTCAACTTGAAAAACCTCACACAAGTAAATAAATCTTCCAAGCAAGACTTTCTATCAAGTCATACTTGGCAGAGACACTTCATCCTAACTCACAACAAGAGAGCAAAGACAAGGGAAGAAGGAAACTTCTTAACCCCTTAACCCTCCACCCAAAGAAAAATGTTTGCAGGAGGGATCTGCAAACCAGCACTCGCTGAAGAGGACTCTTGGACAGCAATCTTGTCTAATAAGATCGTACTTCACAAGGCACCTGCATGGGCTTCCCTTCCTGCCCTCCTCCAGTGCTCCCCAAGGCTCCTGGCGGGGACTGAAGCTCCTGCAGAGTTAAACAAGGGCTTAGGGCCTGCTGCCATGAGAGCTTGCATGTGTTAACTTGCTTTCTGGGGCAAGGGAAGGAGGCATTTGAAAAAAATATTATTGGCTTGCAACTTAGTATCTATCTGGGGAGAAAGGAATAAGAAGCTGGAAGAAGTTTTCACAGAGAATTCAGATGGAAATTATTGGTTAAAAATAAAAGGCCACTCTAGTGGTCTGACAGTTCCCATTAACTTCAGAGGGGGTCCCTGGTGCACCCCACTGACAGGCATTTAAAGTCATATTTATGCCTGTTAGATCCATTTCTATATTATCTATAAAGAAAGACCTTACCAAATCTGAGTGCAAACAATTAGTCTTTGGCACAGGAAGGCAGGTTTCACACAGAAAGCCCCAGGAAGCAATCCTAATCTCTGCTTTTAGTTCTACAGAGCAAAGGGAACTACACACTCTCTCTTCTGAGGTCACCATGGGACCCCTTTGGGCAGCTGAACTGAAGGAGATGCAGAGAGACAGAGCAGCAAGGAACTGAGTTGTTGTGAGCTAAGTGGTTAATTTTGAGGTTGTTGTGGCAATTCACTCTAACCTTTCCTCCACCAGCAGCAGTGTGAGAGGAAAACCAAGACGTTTAGGGGAGAGGTGCTACTAAAAGCTTAAACATCTTGTGGTTTCCCTCCTTTACCGCTGCAACACAAGCATGTAAGTTTTAAGCCTCTGCTGATGAGGAGAGAGCAAGTCTTGCAGAGCTACAGCTCAACTTGGTGAGCAATTCACTGAATAATTAAAAACTTAATAGTGTCAGCACAGCAATATCATATGCAACCTCATCCGTGTCTGGAGACACCGCGGACTGCTGCATTTCATACAAACACTAAACAGACATTTCCTCTTAGGTAATTCATCTCCATCCCCTGCCATATTAAAGAGAAAGATGGCTAGGTTTATAATGAACTCTAATTATGAGCCCTGTGCAAATGGCTTGCGTCTCACCTGAGGGATTTTAGTTTAACCAGGAGTCGGATTCCAGAATAAAACCCAATTGCACGGCCAGGTGAGCACAAATCACAGCGACACCTTTTCTTCTGCTCGGCAGGCGCCAATGAGCCACGGCTAGAGGAGCTCAGTGCTGCTTTCCCTCGTGAGCCGCTAGTTCCAGGGCCTTCGTCTTGCAGCTCTTCATGATGCCACACTTGCAGCCAGCCCGGAGGGTTTGGCATTGCATCCCAAATCCCTCCCAAAGCCCCATCCTTGTGGCACAAGGCCCGTGGGCACTGCACATGGCTGGAGTGGAGCCGCCTTGCCTTGCCTTCACCTGTCTGCCCTCCCTGCAAAAGGGCTCTGGGAACGTGCACTGGAGCTTGAGGGAAAGAGATGTCAGTCAAACGCCTGGCATCAAAGGCTTTCAGAGGGAAAGTCTCAAAGAGCCTGAGCAATCAGTGTAAATCAAGACTTTAACCTTTCTCTGCCTCAGGTTCTTGACCTGTAAAAACGATGCTCTAAAACCCATCACATTTCTGAAGTGTCAAGTGCTCCAGACAGATGTGTCAATGCAGGAAATCGTTTATTAATAAAAGTAACAACTGAGGTGTTGTCTCAGCACTCTTTCTTCTGTAAAGAAAATACCGGGAGGAACAGATGTCAGTACATATCTGATTACTGTGTAAGAGTAATCAGAGAGAAGAGTTCAGGCTCAAACTGAACTCTTTAGATAGTTAGACCCCTGGCTTCCCTGGTGCAGCATCCCAGCACCACACAATCCTATATCAGGAAATAATCGATAAATAGTAGTATCTCTATTTCAGGTGCACAATACAACATTTGCTGCTTGTTGATTAGCAATCTGGCTGCCCCACCACCAGAGCAGGCAGAAGCAGCCCCCTCCCCAGGCAGCCAAGGCAGTGCTCCTGCAAAACCACTGCTCTCCCCAGTAACACGTTATGCACTGACATACATTAAATGATCAACAAATTCAGCTGTAACGAGAAAAACTGCAGTGGTGGCATTTCCCTCTCCCGGGTGGGAAGTGGTCCATTAAATTAGCATTGGAGGAGCAGGTGGCTTCTAAGAGTCATCTCTGCTCTCACACCTCCAAAGGAGGGGATGGAGCCTCCCACAGGCAAGGGGCAGCATCCAGCTCTAACCCCAGCCCCTCTAGGTGATCATTTCATCCAAGCTTCAGGCAGGGCTGGTGCAAGCCAGCAGAACACAGGCCAAAACCACAGCACCGAGGCTGCAATGCACCCCATGTATTACGTTGCCAGCCTGTTTACTGCGCTTCTGTACCTACTACTGGGCTTCTGTACCACTCCGGAGAAGAGACACAGAGCGGGTCATCACTGTAGGAGGCAGTGGCATCTGCAGGGAGCTGCATCTGCAGCTTCTCAATCTTCCACACTCTGCAGTTCACACAAACAATGACACATGCATAAAGAGGAAGGAGGAAAACACACCTCTTCTTCCCTAACAAACTCAAATCACTGTACTGGCACATGAAGGAAGGCACCGTTAAGACTCTGCATTTCAGCCATCCTTCAAGGTGTTTTAAATGCATTTCGGTATTCCCAAATTAGCCCTGCCTTATGAGCATGTAATAAAGAAAAATGTCATTGCACCCCACACTGCCTGCTTCTCAGTCATGGGTAGCACCAGGAAAATCCCTCCAAGTTCTCATTAGCCAGCCAAGGAGCACATTGCCGCTCACCCTCACATTCTCAGAAATGCACCAAATCAATTTAGCTAAAAGCTAAGAGGGTTTTTTTCCCCCCCTCTCTCCTCTAACTATCAGTTTGATAAATACACAGTGACGAGTCTTTACAGCAATAACGAGAGCTTACCAAAGCACAGTATAAAGGCAGTTCTCTCTGCTGAACGCAGCGCATGTGCAGAGGACAGATAGCTGAACTGTCCTCCAAATAACATCCAAGACATTCCCCCACAGCTATTTTTGCCTCATACTTTGGGAATGCTGGAGGTACTGAAACAGGAGAGGAACAGCAAAGAGTCCTGGAACACTCAGCCTTGCAGAGAGCCTGGATACCCTTCCCAACAAGTGGAGGATTTTCCACTCACCTTTTCCAGGCGCAAAGTTGTTTAGCTAACAAGCAGATTTTTAAAGAAAGAAGCTCCATTGGGATCATCAGGTTTTCCTGTCTTATGACCATTATTTTCCCCCCTCAAGTAACTAACACATTTCTGCTTATGATGAAGAGCCATTTTGAAGCATGAATTCCCAATCCCATAAAGATGCAAGGAAACATTCAAGGAGAAAAAAACGAGTCTAGGGCAAACAGGTCAGGTCCCTCTAGAGCTTAGTGTTACCTGTGGCTGTCAAGAGCCCTCCTGAGGCACCAAAGCGCTGCTGCCCATATGAGCAAGGCACCTTCCTCCTCACCTGCTCCAGGAAGAGAGGGAATGTCTGCAGGCTGTCACGCAGCACAGGCTAAGCTGGATTCAGGTATGGATTGCAACTTAGGGCCTTCAACATTTCACATGTAGGTGAGTTTTCCCTACTCCCATTACAGATATATTAGCAACGAAGGTACCAGCACAGAGGGAGTAAAGGCCCCTTCATCCTTTTGTGCCTTTGGATCATCCTGTGGATTTCATCCCTATTACTTCAACTCAAATTGGTTACTACCTCTTGGCACAAAACTGGGGGGTGCAATAGATTTGAGTGTACCACATTCAGACTCTTATTTTGAATGACAACACATGCAAATAGCTGAATTTATCTTTGTAAAATTCTGCTTCTATGGAAGGAAATGTGCCTGTGTGTTTGCATTTGATCATTAATAGCTAGTGGCAAAAGGGCCATAAGTTCCATCACATGTTATTGCTCTTCATAACTTGTGCCATCTGTCACCAGACAGAAATATAGGTGTTCAAGCAGACAGGCACTTACATTGCTGTTATCTGCCTGGTTAGAGCTTGGTAGCAAGACAATAACCAAGGAAGCATTCCGAAGGTCAGGAATATATGCTCGAGAGGAAAACACTCTCCTTTTTCCTAAAGGCTAATCTTGAGATAGTCTTTAATGTATTTTCCTCCTCCCGCAACAAGGGCGAATCACACAGGCCATTGCTCTGAGCACAGAACTAGAACCCAAGCCGTGCTTACGGATGTCGCTGCACATTAAAAACAACATAACGGGCAACCTCACTTTACTCCGATAAAGCCCAGAGAGCATTTAACCCCCAGAGACCAGCGTGAAGAGCGAAGCAGCAGCATCCATGCGCAGGGAGCCACACAGACGTGCCAGTCACAGCCACAACCAGCTAACGAGCACTTAAGGACCTGTTCAGCATTAGGGCAAGGTGGGAGACATGGGAATCCAGTTGCCAGCTCACAGAATTCACGTGTAGCTCAGGCAGTGCCTGGGATTTACTTCCATTCATGCCGAGGGCAGTTTAGTTCAATGAAATGTCAGGCTGTTAAGCAGTAACGAGTTTACTGATTACCATTTCCATATACACAAATCATTTATTAACTCCCCTATCCCGTCTCACAGGGGGACGGTGGGGAAGCACGTGCCAAAACCTGAGCCAGCGCTGGGTTGAACAGGGAGAAAAATCCAGAGCCCCCTAAACACACACCCTAGCAGGATTTATCCCCTCAGCCTCCCTCAATCCCTTCGGGAGATGCTAAATGCCAAATTGGGTTTCAGGTAGCCAACTTATAACCATCTACACGGAAATTTGGGCAACAGGGGAGATACGGGAGGGTAAAGCAATTACCAAGACAAAATGCAAAACCTTACCAGAACAAGGTTAGACAGGTCAACGAAATAAAATAAATAGGTAAATAAAATAGATAGGGCAGCCTGTATTTTAATGATCCCTGGGCAGCAGCTCGAATCAGTACCAAGTTCTTTGAATTCACGTTAGTACACAATTAATACCCAGACTGTCTTAACTTTATTGGTATTTTAATCAGAGTTAATTATCAGAGGTTAGCAAATCTGAACAACATCCTTTTCCCTGCCCCGCCTCCTTTTGGCAAAGATTTAGACTTAATCTCCATCCTACACCAGGGATACAGCGGGAAGAATCCTTTCTTTCTCCGACCCTTTGTCTCACTGAACTAGAGAGACTATCAACTCCCTGGGACAGACACTTTCATGCCCACAATTATTAACCTTGTACACATCAACCCTAACCTGGATACCAAAAATCCATGAGGAGGGAGGTCCCAGCCACCCTGAGGTACCACATGCAGGCTCTGCTTCAGAAACTCACCCAGGTGGATGGCACCCAATCCCACCAAGCAGCACTGGGGATCTGGCTCAGGTCACCCCAATCCCCACCAGGTACAGACTGTAAGGGGACCACATCTACTGAAGGTCAACCAACATCTGATGATTCAAAGGGCTAGCCACCAACTGATGCAAAATGACCAAAAATCAATCTAATTTTACCTATATCACAAGTTCCCATTGACAACAAAATCAAAATTTACTTTGGGAAGAAAAATACAGAACTACTGATAACTTAATTCAAATCCTGATCTTCTGATCTAGAATAAAAAAGGGTTCTTCCTCACAAAGATTCATTTCCCCTACTGAAGACTGAAAATATATGAATTTTCCACTTCAAAATGACCTTCTGACAAAATGCTTCATGGTTGTTCTTGCCACACAGAACGGTAAGACCACGTTTAAGCTTCACACAAGGCTAACAAGTTAAATATAGTTGTGGGAGACATTTCTAGGGGAATTATAAAAGCATTAGCAGAAAGCCAGACCAGAAAATTGATGATGTAATATGGTTCCTCAAAGCTTAATTGATCTTAATGAATCTGTCATAGCTTAGCATATTCCTAGACATCTAATTAATGCTGTGAGCTGTGGTATTATTTCCCAATTCCTCAGTTTCACTACTATATAAATCAAGGTGTTCAAATAGTCATTTTGCACTTGTACTCCTACAGATTCTTCCAAGGTGAATAGCACCCCAGGACCCTGTCACAAGGCCCCCCCTATACATGCCTTGCAAACAGGGTTCAATTTAGCATCAGCTCCAACAGCCCAGCAGGTCACGAGGCAGCCTGTGCAGATGCTGCAAGAAAATTTAGAGACAAGAAAGGTGGGGGAAAATTCTTCAGCACTTGCAGTACTTGCTAATACCCATTTATCCATTCCTGCCCCTTCTTTATGATGTCTCTTGGGAGAGATTGGGGAAAGCAGAAGGAAGAGATAGAGCACTCCAATCCCCTTTAAACTCAGTGCAACAATTATAATCCTCCAACTAGAAAGAAAGAAGAGGGAAAAAATAAGATGGGCTATGACAGGTTGGAAGGAATAAATCCCTCTTAACTAGGGCACCAAGATTTAAAGGGCTCCGCTCTGTGTGCACCATATTCCTCAGACAAGGTCCACTCAATATTTGCTGTCCCTGCGAACTCCTTAAGGAGTGAGCACAAATAGGAGCTTGTAAGACCTGCTGCCCTGAGGATGCTGGCAAGGGGCAAGCAGAGTGAACAGTCATGGTATGGCCAAGTGGAAGCCAACGAGTCTAAACCAGAGCAGCAGGAATGCTCAGGTAGTCCCACTGACTCACACAAAGCAAGCTGCAGGGTGCTACCAACCTCACAGGCCTGGGCTGAAAAACCCAAGGGGAAAAAAAGGCAAAGAATAAAATACACATAAATATTTATATCATATATACACACACACATTCCACACACACAAGAAGTTGTTTATATATTAGACCTGCCAAGCCCAATCATTTTTGTCTTCCCATCATGCTTCCCTTCAACTCCTGCTAGATCTTACCAGAAGCTGAGATTTTAGGCCCAGTAAAATTAATGAAAAATCTACTGACTAATAATTATTTATAGCAACATCATAAGCCTAAGAGATGCAAGCAGACCAGCAGGTTTTCTCTACTACCTGATGTTACTCAGTCTGTTCCTCACAGAGTGTTGCTTACTTTAACCTGCACTTCCTAAGTTTGAGTACCGAGAGGAATCTCCCTTTCCCAGCATGTCCCAGAAGAGTCTCCAACAACCTGTCTCATAAGAGATGTGTGATGTACACTAATGGTTGCAAATCATATAGCAATCCTTCAGTACAAGGGAAGAGATGCCTTGATCTTATCTCCTTGGTGAACACAGAGCTCAAGAGTGGCAGCAAGAGCCAAAACCAGGAGACGCGAGTGCTGCAGTGCTGCAGTATTGGATCCATCAGCTGCCTGCTGGTCTCCACTGCCATCGGAGATGCTGTGCAGGTCTCCATAGGTGGTCAGACAACAGTAACAAGATACCTGCTCCAAGCAGCAGTCAGGCAGAAGCCTAACAAGATTCAGAGCATTCACCTAACAACACTTTTCCATCTCTCTCTCCCATTAATATCGCTTTCGTACCCCTCCAAAATGCCAGCAATCCAGAGAAACCCTAGGGCAGCTCCACATGCAGCTTTTGACTGGGAAATGTGAGCAAACACCTGCATCTTCACCACAAATGCTGCCAGCAAAATTCCTCCTTCAAAGCTACACACCAGCTACCCTTCTGACTAACAAGCTTCTCTTGTGCAACGGTGGTGGCCTTGATCTCTTCAATGGGACATAAATATACTGGGCACATTTCCACTCTCCAGTCTTTTAAGGGGGAAGGACAGAGTCTTGGGCTCTGACCATCAACTCTGCTAAGGCAGAGGAGCAGCAAGAGGCAAATAATCAACCACTTGTGCATTGTGTGAAAATGATGCCAAAACCCTTCCAAAGATGCATTTTGCCTATTCTGCCTCAGGGAAACTTCCAAGGAGCAGAAGGGGGGAGGAAAGAGCACAGGGAGGAAGCCCATCTTTCAGAAAGGCCCATCAGGGCTCAAGGGGAAGGCACACGACCAAACTGCCAGGAGCCCAAGGACTGCTCCTAAGCATTCAGATTCTGCAAGGCAAATCCTTGCAAGAGTCAGACAATGGGGTTTTAAGCTGACACTTTCGCAGATAAATATGAACTCAAACCAATGGGTTTAACATCAAGGCTCTCAAACCACTACAGTTTTTAAACTGATTTTTATTCCTCGCATCAAGAGAGAATTAAGGAAGCCACAATTCAACTCAAGCCTAAAATGCTTTTCAATTTTAAAAACTGCAATTCACCTTAATTTGCCCAGCCTTTGAGATGTTATAGCCTAGATGCAAGAGCAAAACTTTGACTCACTTTTTTTTTCTTTTTTTTTTAAATTGGCTGCTTTTTCTGTCTGAGAAAAAAAAAAGCATATTTTTTTTCCAGAGAATCATAGGTCACATGAGTCACCCTTATTTGCAGATGAGTCCAAACCTAAACTCTGGGATCACCAAACGTACAGAGCACAGGAAACCAAAAGCTGGATTAAAATATGCAGCTTGCCTTACAGGCTGTGCGGAAGGCCAAGGACCTCAAGAGCATCCAGAGCACGGACACGCCAACTCTTACACAATCCTGCCATTAGTTATCAAGTCAAGCAATTAAACTCCTCGGACAATGAAATGGGGGTTGAAGGCCACACACGGCAAAAGGACACCCGTTCTAGCCACTGAGCATGCACGGAATCGTGAAACCCCACACACCCCTCCGAGAGGGAGGAAAGTAACTGCTATAATAAAAATAAATAAATAAGGATAAGCAGGGGAACGGAGAAACAAAGCCACCAGAGTAGTGCATTCAAATGGAGCTCCAAACCCTCGCTTTGCTCAACTCCACCGCCACTCTCCTTGTGTCCCGCAGTGAGCGCCAGCGCTTGCCTGGGGCTCCTCACTGGGAGGTGACACCAGTGTCATCCCCATTGCCCTCTGCCAGGGAGGCTCCCGGAGCAGAACAGACCCAGCTGTCACAGCCCAGAGCTCACAGCGAGCAGTTTTTTGCAAGACTTCCTAAGCCCGGCTCACCACCCTTGCTTTGCAGACAAAGAAAATGGAGACTCAGGCTGAAAATCGCGGCCCCGACGATGAGTGGAGCGCCCCAGCGCCCGGCCCCTGCTCAGCCCTGGCCAGGCAGCCGCTTTTGTTCGCGGCCAGCCGTGTGCAGCCGGCTGATAAATGGATTTGCAGCCAGACACAGGCAGTGACGCGCGGCGCAATTCTCCGGCTGCTGGCTGGGTCACTCCTGGGAATGGCCTTGCAGGGTCACTCTAACCCCCGGGGCCAGTTTATTTATTAATGAAGCTACTGCCTAGAGCAGGGGAGCTCTGTCACTCCTATTAGCTTGCAGGCTACAAGAGCACAAACGTCTTTCACGGACAGAGCAGGAATGTTCCTGCCATCCTCCTTAAGCCAAAAACTTGGTTTTATCACCATATCAACCCCACAGATAACCCAGAGAGAGCAGGGCTTTGAAAGCAGTTTTAAAACAGCGCAAACAGGCAACACGTAGGGAGCGCAGCTAACCCAGCGAGGAGCTCCTGAGGTTCCCCGCTTTGCTCCCCCATCTCCCACCCTGCCCAAACTCGGGAGCTCAGCCCTCGCTGCCTATCCGGGAGCAGAGCAAAGGGAGAAGACAGCGGCCGGTAATCAGCACGCAGTGCCCCTGCAGCAAGTGCTGCTCTCACGTCCCCCCGCCCGCCCCACAGCACCGAGCCCAGCAAGCAGGAGCAAGGGGTTGCTAGAGGATGCAGATCTTCCTAGTCTTGCCCAGAGAAAGTCACACGTTATTACTCATACACACAAACACACACACACACACACACACACACACGTCTTGCACAAACCAAAAACCTTCCAGCTGCTTCATCCACCCTTTTTCCCCTGCCGGGAAGGACAGGCTGCTCCCAGGCAGAGCAGCCGAGCCTGGGCAAGCCAGCGGAGACAACTTGCAAACACTTTACGCACAGCATTACTCTATTCCCTTGAGATCTGCTGATCCTGCTCCCCAATTGTAACTGCTGCCATGGTTACAGGCAAAAAAATGTTAAAACAAATACAAAGAAATTCAAATGCCAGCCCAACTCCTCCTCTCCCCCTCTCCCTCTTCACCCCATTCATTCAGCAACCCCCCTTCCCAGTCTCCTGGCAAACTGGGATTAACATTCCCACGAGCATCTTTGCCCGCAGCAGCACCGAGCTATCCCAGCTCCCCAAAAATGAGGAGCCAGGCGGAACTGGAACACAACGTGCTCCGTTTGCCCGGCTTACAATGAGGGGGATGGTCCTCTCTTCCCGGTGCATCTCCAGCCGCCCGGCTGCTCTTTGCCCATTCCTGGTGCTGCTGCTGCCGGCGGATCTGCCCGATGCTGCCGAATGCGGCTTGTTGTCCTGCCATAAGTAATAGAAAGTGCCCAGGATCCAGGCGACGGTGAGGATGGCGATGGCATTGGCCCTGATCCTCCTCATCCCGAGAGCCCCAGCGGCGCCCCGGCTCAGCTGGCAGCAGAGCTTTCCAGAGGCGGCGAGCGCAGGAAGGAGGCGGCGGCGGAGGAGTGGTGAGAGGATTCTCCCCCTCGCTGCTCCTCCGGCACGGCACGG
Organism: Nothoprocta pentlandii; assembly: GCA_013398315.1. Taxonomy (NCBI): domain Eukaryota; kingdom Metazoa; phylum Chordata; class Aves; order Tinamiformes; family Tinamidae; genus Nothoprocta; species Nothoprocta pentlandii. Next base: position 1,048,887 of record VZSG01000222.1, on the reverse strand, counting down.
CTCGGCACGGCTCGCAGCGCCAGCTGTCTGCGCTGCTCCCGCCGCGCGCTCCGGCGCCGGGCTGAGCCCCACGGTCCTGTCGCCTCCCGGGCCCCGGCAGAGGCTCTCGCACCCCGGCCTGCGGGCGCGCGGCAAAGGGGGCTCCCTCCCTCGCTGCCACCACACGGGGTTGGCACCGCCAGGGATGGTCCCTCCCCGCGCAGCTGGTCTGGCTCAAGGGGTGATGAACCCGGTGGGAACAGGTTTCCCCAGTGCCTGGATGCATCCCAGCGGTTACCACAGCAGCTCCCGGGCACACGCAGGGCCAGCCCCCCAAGGGGGGCACCTCAGCAGCCAGTGGTCAAAACCAGCCCCTAACCTGGGGCATCCTGGGCAAGTGCTGCACCTTGGGGGAGAAGCGAGGACATGGGCAGGAGAGCAGTGATGCCGTTACACGTGGCAGTGCCTTGTCACACATGGGAATGCCCAAATCCAGCCCTGTAGTCACCTTGGGCACCAGAGCACGTGGCTCATGAGGACAAACCGCATGGCATAGGGAGTCCAAGGCTAAGCAACCCTCTGGAGCAGCCTGGGACACGCAGGGGCAAGACTGAGCTTATCTGTGCAACTAGAACTTGCCTGTCTCCACTCCCACGACCTCCAGCATCCCCTTCTTCCGTGGTCCTGTAGGAAAGGTGCTGCTCGCCTACAGGCAAGTTCACATGCAGCAGCTCTTCAGCAGGAGTCGCAGGGGGACGTGGGGATAAGTAAGCAGAAGAGCTGCTCATCTAGAGAAGGAAAATATTTGTGCTCGTGTCCTGTGACAGCATGGCCAGCTCATATATGTTCTTGCCTTTCACTCCTGTGCAGACACCGGACATTTCTCCATTCCTCATTCGTCTTTTCTCACTGCCCCATGAGATTCACTACAGAAAAGCAGGTCACTCAAACCCCAAGAGAGGCACATTTGAAACAAAAGAATTCCCTCTGACCCAGCACAACTAAACAGATCACTTTCCATGACATTTTCTGTGGCATTCCCACAGCAGTCATGCATTTACTTCTTCAGCTGTCCTCCCAACTCACCTACATGCTGCTTCCCTCTCAATTGCCTCCAACACTTCTATTCCTCACTGTCATGAATCCCACCCCACAACCATCTTCCAGCCACATATCTAACAGTTGAGAAGCCCTCTACAACATCATGCAGCCTCTTTCCCTTCTGCTCAGAAGAAGCTCAGCTGCCCAACTCCTCATCGCTGCAGGTCTTCAGAGACTGCACTGTTTTAATTGCTGTTCCCTTTTTAGCAGGAACATCACCTTCCAGGCAGAGCTGCCTGGTGCTTTTTCTCTGCTGCAGGCCCAGGGCCATGGATGCCCTATATTTTTTGCAGCACTTCAGTCCCTCCTGAGCTGGGCTCCCAGAGAGGAGGCTCTCTGGAGCCCTAGGCAGCATGCCCTCATGCCTGCAAGAGGCTCTGCCAAGCCCGCATTGCTATTCTGCCCTGAGCTCATCCTGTTCTTCCTAGAGCACTTCCAAGGCACTCGGCAGAAAACAGCACAAAAAAAAAAACCACAGGAATTCAGTCTACTTGCACTGCATGGGCAACATGGCCCACTGAAAATATGCAGGTGACAGGAATTACCCTGTGCAGAATCACTGCTTTCGTTAGAGTTTTTTTAATCGCTTGTAACTAATGAAGTGATTTTAATGAACTGAGTTAACAAACTAGTGTGTTCATTTGAACACCCCGCATCTCTTTCTCTGGATGGCTTGTATGGAAATGCCAGGAGCAAGCAGAGCACTCTGCAGCAAGCCTCAGCAGAGCCCTGTGCAGAGGTCAACTCCCATGCAGGAATGACATGCTGAATGGCATGCTGAAATTTAAGGTCTTTTCTCCTAGAAGTCATTTTGACACACCCCTCCATTACCAGCATGAACCAACCCACACAAGGTACTGAATGGTCCTACAGAAAAGTAGGCCAGACCCTGCACAGTACCAGAGTCCTGCTGTAACCCCTGACTCCAGCAAAGAGAGAAGCCCAGAGCTATCCACTTTCAGATCTGCTAGCTGAGCTGCTCCTTTCAGCACAGATAAACTAAGCCTGCAGACACTGTTTAATCCTTGGGGCCCATTCATTCCAGGGAGGGCTGGGGAGGGCAGGCAGGTTAGCAGAGGGCAGACGTGGAAGGGGGAAGACCTCACCAGCACAACTGCTGCAGAAAAGGCACGTGCTCCCGCAGCACTGACCATCTGCATGCTTTGAAAGCATCTCTACAGTGATGTTCAGTGATGTTTCATCTCCAGGACTCAAATCTCCCCACAAGATGACTAGCTCCGAGCTAGTCATACCCACGGTCCTACATTCTGCAGGTACAAAACTGCAGTGATTTCTTCTCTAGTAGCAGAGTGTTGCTTCTAAAATTCATCTTTTGTTTAAAAGATAGTGTTTTTCTAACCTTATGCTGTATAAGTACCTCTGAAATTGTAAATTGTTCAAGTACAGTTATTCAAGTGCTGTACACTGCAATGTTGCCTACAGATACTACTGGACCCTATCACAAATAATGGGGTACCAGAGGCAGGGCAGCACAGAGCACTCCACTCAGTACAGTCTGAGATACAGACATGCTATGAACATCAGCAATGATATCATTCCTGATCTATGCAAAAAGACCAGCTAATTCAATAAATGTTCTATTGCCTGGGAGATGCAACCTAAAAAAGGTAATATGATAAACTAAACAACAAATCAAGATTATGCAGCCCTCACAGCACAATTAAGGGGTCTTACCTTCATACTACTTCCATTTCCTCTCTAGCTGCTCCTTCCCTGTAATTGACAGTTTCCTAGAGACAAAACACTAAATCTTTCCTTATTTTGTGACAACCCTAGTAGTTTTGCATACTGGAATAATATAAGGGACCCCTTGAGAATCCAAATGTCTCTTTCTTTAGCACAAGCTTAGCCCGAGTATTTGATGAATGGTCTAGGTACAGAAAGGGAAGGAAGAATACGACCAGTTACATGGAAAAAAAAATATATAGGAGGGTTTAAAAGACTTATTTTCTGTATAACAAAGAGTCTTAATCAGCATCACTTTTTATGGGAAGAAATCTCCTAGAGCTGTGAATATTAAAGAGTGGACTGCAGAAGCCTGTTTTGTCTCCTTAAATGAGAATATTTATAACACCTAGGAGAGCAGACCTGCATGCCAGCCTAGCCAGATAGCACTAAGGAGAACTTTATTGTAAGGGAAAAGTAAAGTATCCTCTGGGTTTGTCCTCAGAACGATGGCATGTGGATGCTTTATAGTTATGGAGGCACACAGTATACAGTTCTGGAGTAATGTAATCTGGCTTTAAAAAAATAGCTGAGCTTTCATCTGCAAAACATCTGGAGAATTCCAAAGGTTCTTAGCAAAACTCTGATCTGAGGAATTAGGACACACTGTATTTGTGACCTCCAGGCATGGAAATGCCATCCGAAAAAAAAGAACATAAGGGCTACCTAGGCTCTGGAAACAGTTTAAAGAGAGTCATCCAAAGCTTTGTTGATAACATTTAAAGAAAACTGCTATTAGGGTTCAGGAAATTGTGTTGACAAGATGTGCAGCTGAACCCTTGCCAGACAGAGTTTGCTTTTTGATAATGAAGGTGGCAGGAGGTGCTGCCTGGAGACATTGATTTGCCACCACCTGAGCAGTGAAATGGGAGAAGCAAAGAGCAGCATTTGATCCTGCTCAGGAAGCAACTTCTGCTCCCCCAGAGCAGGGTAACTGGGAGCAGGAGGTGGGACATCCCAGGGTGATTTTTCCCTGAACTTGCTGCCACCAAGCGGCTCCTTCTTCCCTCTCTGATCCCTCCCTGTGCTGCAGCATCTCCTTCCCCACAGGAGATCTTGGTCTCTCCCCAAGCAGCATCAGCTGGTCCATTTCCAGGTGCTGAGTTGGGGTGGGTGAGAGAAATGCAGCCTAGTAGAGGGAGAAAACTCAGTGCTCAGCCCTGATTTCAGTTTAGGAAAATTCATATCACCTTACTGGAAAGGGAGGAGGAGAAGCATTTGTCCCAAAGAAAAGGGGAAGTCTCCATAACAGGTGAAAAGCAGCCGAGCTCTTCATCCGCATTGAAGTCACACCCCTGCAAGTCTTTGAGACCTGCTTACCCACGCCACATAATGCCAAGATGGCCCAGTCTGGGCCATTATCCTCTACATGGACATTTCAGGAGGAATGAAAAATATTATTTGCACTATTCATCTAAATTGCTGAAATTCCTACACCATCTGAAATACCCTCCTTCTCTGAAAAATCTTCTTTGTGAAGGGCAGAAGCTGTAGACATGCATGTGGGTTTCTGAACAAAGTATGTGGCTGAGCACCAGGTCACACACAACCCTCCTTGCCCCCTCCATCACTACCAAGAACCAAGGTGCAGCTGCCTAGAGCTCGTTTTGATCCTGCCCTACTTGGACCCAATGCTGTTCAGACAGTCTCTGGCCATCCCTTGCCAATGCCACAGCTGCAGACACTTAAACCCAAACTCACAAATCAGTCCCCCAAGCACAGCTGCATCCTTGGTTTATTCCAACACCAAATAATGAGAATAGGCACAGAGCATGGATGCTTGTTATTTCTGCATATAATAGATAGAAGATCAAGTACTCGGAACAATACTGAGCAGGGCAGAAATATCGCCTGGCTTGCTGTTTCTGGCTGGCACATGAACAGTAAGGAGAACAGAGAGGAGAACAACTCAGCAGCGAAGTTCAACGTGGTGAATCGCCACGTTCAGCAGCACAGGAGCCTTTGTGGTCAAAATTGCCCTGGGTCTGCGGTGTCAGGAGACAACTGACCCAGTCCTGCATCAACTGTGCAAGCAGCTCAACAGAGCAAGGATGAGAAGCACAGTTGTGACAGAACTGGGCAAGAAATTAGTTACGGCAGGAGGGATCAACAGCACAGGAAAATGCTCAAATCACCATGCACCCATCATAAGATTTTTTTGGAGAAAAAAAAGGAAAAGTAAAAATGGAATAGCTATTTTAAAAGGTAATAACTAATGCACACTCAAATAATCAAACTATAAGATTTACTTATAGTCAAACCCAAAACTTTATGAGCCTCATGCAAGTTTTCATCCTCCCTCCTACCATTTTTCATATCTCCTTTTCCCACCCCAAATCACTTGCTTCTTTTACTTGCTGCATCTTTAATAAACCCTTGTAGGAAATAATGTTTTTCCCCACCTTGATGGTAAAGCACATAGCACTTTTTATGATGATCAGAATTAATTAACAATAAAATCTTTTTTATTACAATCTGATGGATATTTGCTCTCCTTTACTGGCAGGATATCATAACTTTGACTACAGCCTGAACTGCAGTTTCATCCCCATAGAAATTAAGCCTTTAAACCCCAGTATAACCACCAGTTTCACTAGGTTAGTGCTCTCAACACTTCTCTTTCCCATAAAGCAGAAATACCTTGAAACACTCATCTGGCAAAGTGATGAAACTTCAGTCTTCCACTACAGAGGAATTCCACATGGAAGGACTATAATTCAGAAAAATATCCTTACACAGTTTCTTGCACATCCCATAAAACACAGTTTGAACCCTACACAGGGAACTGTTTTGAATCAAGTGCACTGAAAATACTTAACTTCCTTAAAAGCAAAAATAATGTATTTATTTTTGAAGCTCCATCACTCTAAATATTCTAGACAGTTAAGAAAAAAAAAAAAAAACTCTGTAAAAACATTCCAACCCTGGCCCCAGGCATCAGAAATTTCAGGCTGGGAGAAGGCCACAAATAGGGACTATGCCCACTGCAGAGGCACCATGTCTGCTCCAGAGGCACCAGCTCGACCCCATAACAATCAGGTACTCTTTTGCTTACTAGGATCCAGATCCATCACCAGGCAACAGCATTTCTGATATAAGAGTAATGCACATTTTATGGACCTAGCAATAGCCATTTCTTTTGTGATCATTTAAAATGACAGTTCAGGCGTTCCTAATCTTTCACAAATGAGTCAATAACTCTTGCAGCTCTGTAAAGTCATTCAGCACAGGAAACACTCACAATATAGGATCATGCAGATCCAATCATTTTTCATCAGAAACTTTCAGGAACAAGAGCCCTGCCTGGCAAGACGTGGTGAATAAATCCCCGTGCAGCTCCAGCCCCTCAGCCTCCGCAGTTACCTTAACACAGAGGGCACTCCAGGAGCTTCTCTGCAAAATAGCCACTCCTCCATGCTCAGTCACACCGAGACCTTTTCTCATTCATTTTTCATTCATTGTCAGGGTTTCAATATCAGCATCCCTCTCACATCGGGCTTTAACCATCAAGGTAGTGCAAGAGGAGAAGAAAACCAGCTTGACCCACTCATTAATATGACCCCATCATCATATTGAAGTGCAAGAAGTAAAGACAGCTGGGGTGATAAGAAGCTCTAGCACCAGTGGTATTGTGGCAGGCACCTGTAACCCTTTGGCAACAGGCCTGATTTATATTGATTGCAAGATGCTGAGAGCACCTGACTCCAGCTGAAGGTGATGAGGGTGGAGGGGATCTGCTTTAGGGAACTCTGATCACATCATCCCACCTTCAGTATGTCCGAGGGCTGTGGAAGACAAAGGAGGCTCCTGATTTGCAAATCACACCCCACAAAAGAAAATGAGATTTGGGGGTTGCAAACCCAAGGACAGAGTTTTTAGTTTATAGAAGATTCCCCACGGACTGCTAATAAAGGTCACAGCAAGATTAAAAAGAAGGGGGGGGGGGGGGGAAATCCCTAGCATGCATTTCTCTTGTGCATACAGCTCCTCTACAAGTCTTTCTTCTATAACACACTTTTCCCCCTAGAGAGAGAATGGGAAAGTTGTGTGCAACAATTACAATCATATTGCTTAATGGAAATGTTTACAGGTTACTTCAGTGCAGTGAAAAATGTGTAGGCTAAAATACATAGTGGGGGTAGCTCCCCCAAGTCCCAGGTTTTAAATCCCTTCATACAACTACTTGCAGTCTCAGCCTCCAGAGAACTATGCTGTTAAACATCACTGTTAACATAGGCTATTTATGCTCTGCAGCTCAGCTCTTTGCTGCTTTAAGATGCTCACTCAGTAAGGCATCCCTGCCCCAGCCCAGCATGGGGCAAGCCCAGGTCCCAGTCCCACACACAGCTCCCTGACCACACACAAGGCTCTCCCAGTGTCCCACGCACAGCATCCTGAGCACACATGAGGCTCTCCTGGTCCCCCTGGTGCCTGCCCTGGGCCAGGCAGCAGGAAGATCCTATATCCCCAGGGATGGTGAGGTAGGAAACAGCTCTTTCCTACCTGGCAGCAGCTCTGGGAGCTGCAGAGGAAGCTGTCCCGGTGATAGATGGGAGCAAAGCAGATGAGCAGCAGCCCTTCAGGTTCCCTTTATCCTTGCAGGCAGGGAGCAGCTTGCAGGGGAGGGCAGCTGTGTCCCATAGGGTCGTTTGGTGGCTCTCGCCCATGGCTGGCTGATGGGCAAGCTTGTTTTGATGGGCTTCTATTCTCTAGGTCTCAGGGAATATTTAGGTAAAAGTGCCCATTCTGCTTTGTGACCATTACATCCTCAAATGCAGTTGAATTTGTCCCTAAAGACTGCCATGTAAGCAGCCTCACTGCCTATGGAGATTTGTTGTTGTCCAGTGACAGGCCTTGGGGCTCCCTGTCCTCCTTAGATGGTGGCAGCAGCTGTGCTCTCAGAGCTCTGCTTGGCCCACAGCCACTCTTGACATGCACCTGGATGCAAGCTTTGAAGCCTAGCTTTATCTCCCAAATCTAGGCCTTCCAATATTCCCTTGCTTTGTGTTATCTCCAAGGACATTTATTTTTTCCTGTGCTCAGAGAAGAACTAAGATTCAGATTTAACACAGCTTGCCGTTCAAGAGCAAAGATCTGATTTCATTAAACTCCTCTCTGTAGAGCAGTACCAATGAGAAGAGCAACATTTCATACCTTTCAGCTGTGACAGAAGGTGTTACAGCTAATTATTTTCAAGTAACAACCTGGGATTAAGTCCTTCTGCTATTTACAAGAGAAAAACCTGCTTCTCATTCTTAGAGCAGTATAAATGATGTTGGTTGAAAGGAAAATAAGGGAGAAGATGGAGGAAAGATGAAACATGGGTATTTCCAGTGTTTGTAGATCTCATAAATAGGGGGAGAAGGGTCATTCTGCTTCTCATAAATTAACATTATAAATTGTCATTAAAACCAAAAGTACAGGTAACCAGAAGGCCAGCTGCCCTCTCCTCCTTTGCTAGCTCTTCCATCTCTTGTGGAAGAGCTAATACTACAAAGCTAGGCCTGCTGGACATAAATTTCTCCGAGCACTGCAGTCATTTGGATCTGAGATTCTGGTTTTGCCCAGTATAGAGGCAGGAGTAGGATATGAAAGTAGGACTGAGCTTTCTAAGTCAGAACACCCCTCCATGTGTGGGAGTGCAGGGCAGTGATTTTGCTAAGCACGCTGCAGCCTGTTCATTTCTACAAAACCCAAGAACAGGACTGAGTTAGCCTGGGATGGGAGGAGATGGTTAAACCTGAGCTCAGCACTTGTGAGCCAGTCAAGCTTGGGAGAGTAAAGCAGAAGCTGAAAAGCAGAAACATCGTTAGCTGAATCTAGCGTGTGTTACGTGTTCCCTCTGTATTGGACCCATCCCTATTATTTTAGGCTGCCCTCACATCCCATGCACTAGCTCCCGCCCTCACATCCCATGCACTAGCTCACTGTGAGCCCTCCCCAGCAAGGCTCTTCACACCTCTAAAGCCACAACAAGGGCCTTCCCAATGACAGACTGGAGAAGGGCTGCCCAGTGCTGCTCTACACATGCCAGGGCAAGCTTGAAGTATTAGGACTGATCTGCTGCCAGCCTCAGTCTCCTTGCTCTCTCCTGCTCAGGCTGACCGTCAATGGGCAAATCTTCCCTTTAAAAAGATAAGGAGCAAAACATAGACACGAGGCCCAGAAAAGCCACATGCCATCTTTGAGGCTTTACAGCAGCTATTTAAGCCACCCTCAGAGGTCTTCCAGGATGGTTCCCACTGTGACCCTCCAGCCCCAAAACAGCATCCTTAGGGCTGCATCCTATCCTCTGCCTCTGGGTTCAGTGTCATTTCTACCACAGCAGCTTAACAGATAACTTAATTGACTTCAAGCCTCTGATTACGCCAAAAATTGATCTCAGAGCATCACACTAAACCAGCTTAAAGATGCCCCATTATTGACGCCAGTAAAGATTTGTGTGGCAATGATCTCACCATCACTCTAAAATATGTAGGATTTGCCTGAAATTGTAGGTGGCCTTAGCAGAACTGCGAGCAGCCCACACAGTGATGAGATGCTAAGCGATACGATGGCTACGGGAGCACACATGTGCATCCTCCTCCTCCTCCCTACAGAGTAAATACAACGTGCTATCAGAAACACAAAGGTTTGCTTTGGCATTGTGCATATACAGCTATGGGAGAGCAACGAATAAGAGAGTGAAACATAACAGGAGAAGACAAACTGGGTTAAAAAGGAACAGATGGGAAAGAACAGAGGTTTGCAGGACAAGCTAGGGGAAAGCTATCACACTCGGGAAAGTAAAAGCCCCAATCCTTAATGGATAGAGAAAAACAAATGCTCCAGTTCTTCCCATCTCCTTCCTTTTGCTTTCTTCTTGCACCTGGATCCAGAAAAGAGAGCTGAGCAGCAGTGAGAGTGTGCAATTGATAGCCAAGGAAGAGAAGAGCTTCCTCCTAGCTAGCAGAAAACTAGTCCTATCATTAAGTAACAAAGGTCAACAGCCATTTATGATGTGAGGAAGTGGAAAATGAAAGGTCTGAGACAGTAAGGCTGGGAAGGATAAATGAGAATTGCAGTGGAAAGTGTCCAGCAGACCTAGAAAATAAACTCCAGCCTCCTGCAAGCTCAGCAGGAGCTGCCGTGAGAGACCCCTTGCAAGAGGAGCTGTTTTGTGCAGGAGAGGAATGCCAGGAATTCCTCGGCTCAGAGGCTGGGGCATCGCGAGGAGAAGCAAAGGGCTGTTCCTCATCCTGGCACACTCTGCACTGCCCGGCTCACTTCAGGACTGACTCGCAGCCAGGACTGCTGGAAAAGAGCACAGTTACTGCAGTGAGTGCGTGAACTTCAGCTGTAGAGCAATAAGCTGTGCAGCAATGCTGAGAACAGAGGTGGGTTACTCATATGGGAGATATCCACCTAAATCTCAAATTGTTTTAAATCATCTGCAGAAGAATGATTTGTGATGGCATCAGACCATTAGGTCACTAACAATTCATCCAAAACCGGGGCCAACCCAAATTTCACTGCAGTATAAATAAACCTGCAAGCTCATTTTTGGCTCAGACGCATTTTTTTACTAACAAAACATTGCAACCAGTGGCCTAGCACTTCCTTACATGGACTGAATTGAAGTTGCCCATTTTTCCCTCCTACACTGAGCAGAAGTCAATAAACAGCTATAGCCAGGGCATCTAGATTTAGGAGGCTTTCCGCATAATTCTGATTCTGTGCCTCCAATGATTCTGTCATTTCTTGACTTCAGTTCATGGGCCATGCTTCCTTGTGGATTTATTGAAGCCAGGAGTTCACAGTTTTGAGCAAGGCTCAGAAGACAGTTTATAGATGCAGTCGAAATCAGAAAACAAAGAAGCAGGACAGGCAGATACTCCTAGAGAGAAAAGCACTTTGGTCCCTCTCTGAAGAGCTTTGAGCTTTGGTTCCATAAATCATGGTCACCAGTTTGTTCTCTATCAGATGCTCAAGTCTCACACTCTGCATTTTGTGGGTTTTTTTTCCTCCTAAAACTGTTTTTGCTGTATTTGGAAACCATTTCTTTCATCCCTATTATACTGTTTCCAGTCAGACTACACTTCAGATACAATGGCCTACCATGACCCCACCTGCTCAAGTATGTGTGCTGCTACTAGAGCACAAGCAGCTTTTTCCTGGAATTAGAGGTTTAAGTAAAAGGGATTTTGAGTCTCATGACACCTTGAAAGAACAGACTTTCTCACAGGAGCCATCTGAAGAAGCAGTGACATGTTTCTTATACGGCTTAGTACCCCTTGATGTGAAAAGGGCTTATACTCCCCCTTGATGGGGAGTAGCAGCCGAGAGAAGAATCATGGGGTCAGTAAAGAAAGGTAAAAACCGAGGAGCTCAGTTCCCCAGAACTGCTCATCTAGTCCTCTACCCCGAGGCAAAGCGGACTTCAGCTCTGTGACAGCCTCCCACCTTGTTTTGGTGACACTCCAATGCCAAATTCCTTAGCAGGCTCCTATGTACAAGTCTGCTGTCCATTTGTACCCCCATTAACAGCATCAAATCATTTTGGTTAAACAAAGCATCCCTGTTCAAAATAATAATTAGTGGAATGTATGCAAGGTCTAAGGTTCCAGCTTGCGTGACAGGGACAGATGCATCCAGAGGGTCCTCTCAAAGAGCCTGCAGGCCTTGCCCTGGGCATTACTAAGTATAACCAAGGAGAACCAGTCACACTTAAGGTTTTCACTGCTGAAGACCATTCCCCAACACTCATTCCCCAGTATTTTTAATGTCATTATCCCCACAGTCCAGTGTCAAGTAGGAAGCAGATTAGAGAAGCTTTTTTTTGCATTATCAGACCATCCAGAGCATTAAAGTCTTGCAAGTTAAGATGTACAGTTCTGAATAGCTTACCACCAGATCTCTAACACACCTGTACTTTTTGACCATTACTCCCTGTATTTCCCCTTTGTAAGTTGGAAAGAAGAACCAGCTAGAGAGCAGAGTACTTTGAAGATCCATCCATCTGAAAACCTTGAATTTATTTCTTCGAGGGGAAAATAACAAAAAGCTCTGTTAACTGGCTCACAACCTTTCAGAGCAATAATCTTGTCCTTTGGCTAAGCAAGCCAGAGTGGGGACAGCACTGCTTCATCTAGGGTTATATCAGTGAGGGTCTTTTCCCCTCTCTTTAAACTCTATATGTAGTTCAGGAAATCATGTTGGTAGGAACATGATTTTAGCTTCCATTTTTGAAACGGACAACTCATTGAAAGCCTATGTGCTATATGGTATTTAGAGGGGATAGGGCCACGTTAAATCCTTCCTATCACCCAGCTCCTTCCCAGCAAGGCACAGCCTCGTGCCTGGAGCCCCAGTGCCTTGAGCTGAACAGGCCTTAGCGCTGACTCCCAGAGGAGGCTCTGGTGCATCCATATGGCCCGAGCACTTGGCAGATCCTGGCCAGGGACCCCTTGCTCCTCCATCCCTCATGCTGGGGACACCTGGGGACACTACTACCTGTGCCCTTCCCAACTGCAGGGGAGAGTGGCTCTCAGCCTTGGGAAACAGAAATAGAAAGGATCATTTATAGGAACACAGACAAAGCTATGAAAACAGTTTGCTTTTTTTGGAAACAAAAGCTGAACTGAAACCATTCTCACCTTGGGTCACATTGAAATGTTTTTTTTTTTTTTTTTTTTTGGCACAGAAGACAGTGGCTCCCTACAGACAGTGCAGGAAAAGGAGTTGCTGTAACATTCCTCGGCAAGCTCAGGGTCAGGGAAAAGAGGGAAGCAGTGGGAATCCCTTCCAGTCCTCTGCTACTGCTTCAGACAAGGTGCTGAGCACAGGACTCACATACACTGCAGGTGAGCATCCCATATTGCTGTACTCTGAAGGGGAAAATCGGGCTTCTGATTTATACAGAAAACAAACAAACAAGTCAGAAAAGACCAGAATGGGATTTTTGAAGTTGCGTGCACAGCTTTTTTTTTTTGCCAACACGATTCATCTCAAATTCACCAAGAGTTTGGCTAATGCATTTCTTGGTGATAGGAGGCTTGCTAGATAAAGTCTGTCGAACCATCCTCAAACTACCATTAAAAAAAACCCTCAGTTTTCACAGGCAACTCTGAAAATATGAAGTGTGAAAAACAAATTGTCCAAAGAGACCCAAGCTCACAGTGCTAACCTATACGGCCAGAGAAATTACCCTGAATTAACTAAACTTTGACTCCTGTCTAGCACAGGGACGTCTCCATCTGCAGGCTTGCAGCTGCGGTGCTCTGCCCGGTGTGTTACACACCACAGCACCACAGGCCTCCTGCAATCCCTTCAGCTCCTATTTGATGGTGCTTCTCAGGCTTCCCCCTTCCTCCTTGTTTGCAACGGAAGTTTAGCCCTGTAAGGATGAAAATGAGAAAACTATGATGGTTTCACTGGCATATATTTCCCATCTTGATTCCAGGCCAGTTTGTTTCCTTGTCCAGTGGTTTATTTAACTTCTCAGAAAAACAAAATAAAACAGACATTTACAGAAAAACAGGGCTAGGAAGGTTACTGACTCCATCCCTCCCCAAGTGAAGTTCTGGAATTTAAAAGTGAGTCTTTATTTAGCAAAAGAAAGGCTTTTTTAGGGCCAGGGATTTTTGTGTTTCTTCCCACGGGGGTGGGAACTTTTGGAAAGCAGCAAGTTCCACTTGTCTACAAGTTCCCTTGGCCCATATGCCTTGTTGTGGAATCCCTTGGCCGTGGGAGCAAACCCTGGTGCTGAAACCCGCTGCGAGGAGGCAGGAGGAGAGCGCGACGCGCGCCCAGGTCACCTCCTCGGTGGCACCCAGTGCAGCCAGCTGCACAGCAGTGAGATAAACCTCCCCTCACAGAAGATGCCACTCACGGCTGTTTTTTTAAGAGCTATAAAAGTCCAGAATAGGTACAGAGGAATTAAAGCACTCACGGAGAAGAGCTGCGTGTCAGTCCTGGTGGTGGGTGCCTGAGGGGCACACAGGGAGCACGACAGCAAGGTGCCCGGGGCAGAGCTAGTTACTAGTCACATCTTTTAGCTTCAGTCCCCTGCAGGTCTGTTTGTCCTCACCTGCCAGCCTGGTGGGAGATGCCAGCTCTTAAACCCATCTGCCCTCACCCACCTTCTCACCTCTTCATCCAGAGCTACCACACTGGCAAGCTGGCAGGAGGCCCCTGCAGTATTTCCCTACACATGGAAACCTCAGAGGCAGTGGAGCCAGATTGGGCTGTGTGCTGTTAACAGAACAAAGCCCTGGCACAAAAGTCCTCATTTCTATTTACAGTGCAGAGAAAGAAAGATTCCTGGATATTTTTGAGGGTCTAATATTACCATCTAGTGGTAACAACCTATGGCTACCAAGACGAGAATATGTTACCCTGGCTTTATAGCAATTGATAATTTGATTTATTGCAACTTTCTTATTCCATAGATAAAATTTGCTAAGAGATAGGCAGTTTAATCTGTTATTTTCCAGTTTAAGACTTCTCCACTTCTAATTTTTTCCTGGGATAGATTCTCTTTATTGCATGGGGGAAAAAAAAATCACTGTAGAGTGGAGCTAGTTTCGAAGACATCAACCAAATGTTTTCAGATGCACAGCTGTACAACACCATCTAGGATCGCTACCCACACATCACAAGAGGGCTGGAGAGGAAAAATGAAAGGTGTAATTCTTGCAAACATGTGGAAAACATTATCCAAATAGCAAAAAGCTGACAGCACTATACACACAAACTTATGGTTAAACTTTGGTCTCTCCATAGCCTTTACTAGAAAAGCAAGGGTAAGGGTTTTTGTCCAAGTGTTTTTACAATAAGCTTGAAAGATAATGTCACGCTCATATTCCCTCAGCTTGCCCCCAGCAGTCAAAGTGTCTCCTGCTCTTATTTATGGCTATAGCTCTTAGAAAGAATCAAGGCACAGAAATAAAGGCAAAAAGGGTAGGGGAAGGAAGAGCAATTGGCAGCGCTCAGTCAACGCAGAACAGCGCTTGGCATTTTTCAAAGGAGTTTTCCCTGGAAAGGACTTCCTGTTAATAAATGTGAGAGATGTGGCAGATCCCTGCAGAGCACAGTGCAGCGAGGAGCAGCTTTGCAGAGCAACAGCAAGCTGCAGAGGGGGCTTCAACACACACATTTGCCCCCTAAGCCTCCATTTCTGGCAGCTGCCTTGTTCCTTCTTCGCACACATCTTCTTACACATTTCCACTGAAATATGTGAAGGCCTTATTTCTTTTGCTCCTTAATCACTGAGCAATCTTTCCATTCTTTAAGCAAAGAAGCAAAGAAAGACAAAAGCCATACTTTATATCCTCTATAGTTGAAGCTTTACTTGTGCAAGGGTTTCTTGTTCTCTAGAAATGGCATCTCTGTTTTACATTCAAAGCCCTAATTCAGACCTCTCTTTTTTTGCTCCATCTCAGAAGCTGTACTTACCCTAGAGTTTGCAAAAAAAAGAAAGAAAAAAAAAAAAAAAAAAGACATCCTTGCCTTGCTTTCTAGCCATCAGCATCACTGAGACCCCAGGAAGTATCGCAGAGCTGCTAAAGTGTGACCTCAGGGTGCAGCACTAACCCTGGTGCAGTAGCTTTGCTGTGCTCCCCAGGGCCTGAAAGGAAGAAGAGATCAAGGAGCTGATATATGGGATCAGGCAAGAAGGATATCTAAATCATTACAGAAAATGGCACAGTGGAGAGGGCCACCGGTGTCATCGTTCTCCCTGGTGTGGCAGAGAGGGGCAGAGTCCGTGCCTGTCCATCCCAGTTCCTCAAAGGCGCTTAGGCACGGGCCCAGGACAGGGAGGGTAACAACCCTACTGATGGGCAACAGCCTTTCCTCTTCTGCAGGGTGGAAAAATAAAGTGTTGTTTAAGTGTTATGACACCAATAGAGACACAACAGGCAGATATTTGCCTATCCCCAGCATTAATGAGCCCCAACCACAGGGAACTGCAAGCTGCTCTCAGGGACACATCACCTTCAGTCCTGTGAGACGTGGATGTGACAGCGAGGACCTTTAAGGATGTCAGAGGAAGGAAATGAAGGCAGCCCAAATGCCAAGCCTGTCATCAGCCTAATTAACCTGTCAAACGGGATCTGCTTGGAAAGGCAGCACTGGCTGCATCACTGACTGACACAGGCAGCCTGCGGAGAGGGCTGCGCACCTCATGCCCCACGGAATGCACCCCACAGGGAAGGGTGCTCGGGAAGGCAGAGAGCGGCGCTCCAGCTCCAGAGGAGCATCTGGGAACAGGAAACTGGGAAGGGCCAAGCAAGCCCCCCCGCTAGTGCAGCAAGGAAGACTTGTTGCCTCATTACAAATAGGGAACTTTGCCACAACGAGGGACAGTGACAAAGTAACTTCCAAGTGAGCCCCTTCCAGGGCAGCCCTGTCTCCTTTCGCCCAGCAGCAAGGACAAGGGGCCGCAGGGATTTTCCCCCAGCATTAACCATTAGGGACAAAGACATACGTGGAAGTTTAATCTGCAGATTCGGTCTTCTGAATGTTGGACATGCCTGAGTCCAATCAACTCTACTGGGAGGAAAGAGGTATTAGTATATTCTAATAATAATGTAAATAATCAGTACATGCCGATTCCCACCACAGAACTGCTACAATCTAATGAATAGTGAAAAACAAGCATGCACAATTAAAAGCAGAAAAATAAGAAGCAATATAATAATCTATTTTACACAGTCAACCTGAAAGAAAGGGGGAAGCTGTACAAAAATGATGAAAGTTAATTGACAACCAACCACAAGAAATCTTGGTTAAGAAAATATTTATTAAGGATGTATTCCATGAAAACACCTATTTCTGTGCTGGTGATTTGAAAAAAATAAAAGTTCTTCTATCATACCATTGACTCTTTACATTCAGAGGAGTTGCAGTCAGATTCCTGCCTCAATATCATCTTCGTTTTCTTGTTTCAACAAACAGAAAACTGCCCAGTGCTCAGGCTGCAGGTTACATTAAACCAGGGCAGCTTTATCAGCAGTTCAAGCATCAGAACAAACCAAGAAAAACAGAGCAGAAAGAAGAGCAAGATGGAGTTTGTACTCGCAATCATGAAAAAGGAGCTTGAGCTGCACGAAGCTCTCACATCTGGATCTGGAGGCAGAGACAAATCCAAGCAGATCCTCAAAATCCTCTTTTGGAGAGAAACACTGCTGCTGCTGAGGCCACGAGGTTCTTGCTGCGATTACAGTCTCCACGGCTCCTACCTTCTCAGACAGGCTCTGCTGCAAACAAGTTTTCAGCCCAGGCCGTGCAATTTCTTGAATTACCAGAGAGCAGAGAGCATCAGCCACGATCATGGGAAGGCCGGAGTTCCGCCAAATTTGGTTACAAAATACGCATTAAAGACTTGACTGAAACTTCTTTAAAAAGACTTGTACAACTCGAGCATAGCTTCATCATTCAGGGAAAACAGAGTCATCTAAGACAATTCATGTCATCAAAGTTAGTTTCACAGAAAAAGCTATTTATTTTTAAAAAGTTATATTTAACTGCAGTCTAGCACCAGGCAAAAATCATAAATATTTAAGAGAAGTCAGGGAGGAGCACATTTAGAAAAAACACAGTAAAAATTAGCATGTACTGGCTTCTATTTTCAAAACATTTCACGAAAACATGAATTCATTAGTCCTCACAACACCGTTGTGAGGTAGGTAAGCACTGTTAGTCCCACTTCAGAGACAGGGAAACAGGCACGGAGAGCCCACGACCCCCTCACCACCCAACCAGCTGGACTTGGGGACAGAGCAGCCGCCTGTCACATGTGCCTTGTCCTCTTAAAAGATGCTGGTCTTCAAGTAAAATTTTACTTCCTCTCATCCTTTTTAAGACATCTGACCCCATTTCAGTCTGATGGGGAAAAGGTACCTGCCACAAACTATCATAAATGAGCAGAATTGGGAAGGAACGTTTTTAGAAACAGGATGATGCTGGAGCCAGTCTAAAAAAAGAGACTTAACACGGGTGCTCCTACACTACCAGAGTTGAGCAAAGTCACTTCTCATCAGGCAGCCACTACCAGGAAAACTCATGACCGATCCAAAATGCCGATCCTGCTCAGAATCTGAAGAAAATAAAAAATGTTTCCTTGCTATTTCCAAACAAGGAATCTCTCTCTGGCAGATTTCTTTTCCAAAAAGTCAGATGAACTCAACTGTACCAAAAGCAAAGAAAGGAGACAATCACGAGGCTTCAGGAGACTCTGCTGTACAGCCAAGGGATCCTTGGAAACCCTACAAAGGTCCACATGTTGTGCCGTATGTTAAAAAGAGATGGTCTGGAGGCATCTGACATCCTAGAAGGATAGGAATCAACTCTCCACACTCACTTTGAGAAGAAAAGTCCCCGTGCACTCTTGTACTGAAATAGCCAGCACACAGGCTCATCAGCCCTGTCTGCACAGGGGAAAGGAAGAGAGGAAAAAAAAAAGATGTAGTAAGTCACCCATCCATTCTAGGATTATATATTCTAAAATAGATCATAAAATTCAGTTCAAAGTATTCAACTCTACAAATGCCAAACCCAGTAGAGCCACTGCACAAACCCAGGCCCAGATGTTAGTGGAGAAACAGAAATAAAAATAAAATTATTCCTTCCACCTTCAGGTACACACGTTTGTTAGATACCACCTCAAGTCTCTCCAGGAAGGTGCTCTCACGACAGCTCAATCTGAAGATCCTCCCCGTACTTCCGAATCAGCTTCCCATGATTATGGTCCACGGACCACTGTTCTGGGAGGTACTTGGGCTGCATGTTGTCCAAGAAATGTTGCCGCCAGCGTCTTTCCAACTGCATGAGGGAGCGCAGGCCTCCTTTAGCAAAACACTGCACCACCTTCAGCCCGTGGGGCAGGTAGCTCTCGTTGCAAATCCTGCCAGAACACGAGCAGAGTTTAGGGCACAAGCCCACGGCCAGAGCCTAGACCTAGCTGCAAGGACTAGCAAGGTGCCAAGGGACTTTCAGTGGCGGGACTTGCTTGATTACAGCAGCACAGTGAGCTAACAAGGAGGGGACCTGGGCGGGAAGGTTTTATGCTCGGGTTTAGTGCCAGGCTGCTTTCTGGAACACGGCAGCACTGGGAATGTGGATTCTTCAAAATGAGGAAGTGTTACCTTTCTGTAGCAATACCAAACACTGCTTGCAAGGCACAACACAGGCCTCTCAGGAGGCACACTGCAAAATTGTCACAGCAAGAAACTTAAGTTCTCCTGAGCTCTCATCTCGCCACCAAACTCCCTCCCCTGAACAGGTACTGAGGTACAATAAGCAGCAAAGAGCTGAACGGGAAAAACACTGTCTTCATGCAAACAGCAAAACCTGGTATTGGCTAAGAGAAGACTTTCAGGAAGGCTTTGGGAAAGAAGCAGAGGAGACTGGTGCACTCAGTGCACAGGTATCTTTCAGTCTGCCTCCCTCATCTCACCTCCAAGATGTGTACAACTATGATAGGGACAAGGCAGGGAGCGAGAAGGGTTGGAGGTTGTCAGAAGAGAAAGGGGACAAGGGGTAGGAGGTGAAACGATGCCTTTCACAGACCACGGGGCAGGAAAAAAAACACGTAGCAGGAAATCCATGGTCTGCTTATCTATTTATGGTCTTCAGACACAGCACAAAATACTGCTTGGTTTTTCTCCTTGTCTTCTAGTTAAATGCAGTAATGTACTATAAATCCAGGATCCGCAGGCTTGTGTAAGGAATGAAGTTATCTTTTTAGAGGTCATTTTTACCAGGCAGACCAACTCCTAACTAGTCACTAATCCAGACACTTTTTAGCCCAAGAACATTTGTTTAGCGAAATAACATGATGTCACAGATATCACAAGCAGATCAATACTGGATGTTGTTTCATTTTAATTAAAAAGCTAAGGGGTGAGAAAAAAGTCAGCATGTGTGATCCTCACTCTGCAAGTGCTGATGGGTTTATTTTTGTCGTTTTATTAATATCTACCAAAGCACCCTTATGTAGAGACCCTTTTGTGGAGCTTAGGTGCCTAAAAGCAACGACTCAAATCCTACCGCCACCGACGAGCCCGTCCTACCTGGTCTCCAGCCCAGCTGCCTCCTGGAGCATCTCCGGGGTCACCTCCTCCGTGTTGAAGAAGTCCTGGATGCCCCGCAGGAGCTGGGCCCTGCGGGGGGCGGGCAGCCCGTCGGCGTGGAGCAGGGCGCGGGCCCCCGAGCGCACCTGCCTGCGCAGCGGGTCCTCCAGCACACGGAGCCCGTCCTCGGAGCCCACGGGGGCACCAAACTCCTCGGCCAGCTGCTGCTTGAGGCGGCTGTCGTAGTAGTTGGAGACGGCGTGGCACGCCGTGCACAGCAGCAGCACGTCGTGGGAGTTGTGGTCCTTCATCTGCACGGGAAAGTGCCGCCGGTATTCGTGGGGAACCACGTTCTTCCTGCAGAAGGCAACAACAGGTGCCTTAGGTTTGGCTGGAGCTGCCTCCTGCCAGTTCCGCCTCCGGAGGCACAGTGACAACAACTGATACCAACAGCCAAGGAAACAGAGATCACCGGGGTCAGGCCCTGACTGCACTAAAAGGTTCTCCAGCCTCTACTCATTCTAAGTCCATCACTTTCAAATAAAAAGTGGTTCATACTGCAGGAATGAAACAATATGCTATGATGAACAGACCTCTCCACCAGTACCAGCAGTAAAAACAATAATCTCACTCTTTCTGTCCTCACTGATGTCAAGCTCATCTAAACAGTTTAAAATTGCATGGAATAAATACTGGAAGGGTAGTACAGTTATTCTCAGGGGAGAATGTCATCAGAACAGCGGACGTTTGCGTACTGCTGCTCCCTACAACTCCAGCTGCAACACACAAATTTCCTAAGACCTTGTTCTCCACAGACTGCTCCCAGTATACCCCTTAAGGAGAGGCAACATTGGCCTGTTCATTGTCAAACTACCCAAATACACATGACCACGTGGCATTCAAACAGTGACAGCCCGTGCAAAATACAAACACATACGACATTTCAGGCCTCTAAGGAAATTTCTGGATGCTGAACGAGATGGAGACTTCAGACCTGCTCTACGAGACACATTTTCCTCTTAGCCTGCTGAACAACTCACCGGATGTAGGACTCCCTCTTGCCACACACAACACACAGGTTCTCCTTGACAGTAAGGTAATAGTCCACTTCAGACTCAGGTCGTCCTGAAGGCTCAAACTGCAGCTTCACAACAAATGGCTCTGTGCTAACCAGTTCTGAAAGGATAAAGCCAATTTAGTATTCAGCAACAACAAAATGCATTTGAAAGCTAGAATAAGAATGCTAAAAGGAAGGAGACTTCCTGAAAAATCACCAACAGCATTTACAAAAGAGAAAGCAGAAGTCCATGCCCATTTAACTATGAAACATGGCAAAAATAAGCTCTTCCAGGAGGAAGAGCACCACACTCACCTCCAATCCCCTTGTCCAGATACCACTGAGCCTTCTTGCGATCGCAGGTGCACAGAGGCTGCCCATCTGGTGCATGCAGGAAACAGTTGTCATAGAGCGGAGATTTTCTGTGCAACAGGGATAATGCTGCAGCAACTAGAACAGCACGGCCCAAACCCAAGGCTCTACGGCACTGCCTTCCCTGCAGATTCACCTCTGAATCACAGCACTCCCCCCCCCACACACATACACATTTTATTCAGCAATGTAACACACAGACTGCTGCTGAGGGCAGTAGAGCATTGGAGAAGTTGCACCACATTTGGCTGTGAGGGATCTCTGTTACTCTGCTGCCCATAGAACTGGCAAGTTTAAACCCTGTTTTTCAAAAGAAGCCAGCATGATCACAGAAATAAAATAAAAAATAGAAAAAAAGTACTTCTTAGAAAGGAAGAGGAGCTAAAAGAGCATGCCAGCCTAAGGACAAGGTAATTTCAAGAATCAGCTGTCCTACTAAGAGGCATTTTCTAAACCTTAGACAAAGAGCAATGTTTTCATTAATCTAAGAGAAATGATAACAACAACAAAACCTCTTAGAGCCCTGTGGTGGCATGGGAACAAAGAAACCCACAAAGATGCTACAGACCTGCTTCTACTAAGTATCAGCTCAACCATCACCTAATTTGGTTAGTTCCCAACTCTAAATAAGTAAGCATTCAAACCTGACGTGCCTATAGAAAAGAAGAGTGGAAAAGGACTTTTGAAATTATTTTCAGACTCTTGGAGATACCATATGACAGAGTGAGTCTAAACCAGTTTGAGAGAGCCCTCTCATGAAATCAAGCTTGGATAAAAAAAATAAAATAAAATAATCATAGCTAGACCTCAATTTAGCACGGGATGCATTTTTGTTCAAGATTTTATTTCTCCCATGAGGTACAGTCTGTTTAGCTCAACACTGCCTCCCAGTAAAAAAAAGAAAGATAAAGGGATCTTATTTCCTACAATACAATATTGTTAATGACTGCTAATGAATCAATATTATTGACTCCATTAAAATGTCTCCTTACCATTGCCAAATCTTGAAAAGGAGAACACAAACACTGAAGTGCCATTTTTTTCCCCTCTAGAAAGAGTGGCAATTACAACCAATTAGAGTTCCTACATCCCTATGATTAAATTATATTAGTGTGTATCCAAACATAAAAGCAAAGACATCAATTTTCCCACTTCTGCTGCTGCAGCAGGCTTAAAGAGACCTCTCCAAGATGTTCTAATTTATAAACAAAACCAGCTTGAGTGTCGATAGGAGAAAAAAAAATAAAACAACACAAGTTTAGGGTCTGCCCCACGTTATCTGCCTCGTTAACGAGTAGGCTGTGCTGGCCTGCTCAGTTTGGCTCCCGCAGTGCAGGGAGCTGCAGGGTGCTCACAGCCCTACCTTGCGGAGTAGCCGGCGCCCAGGGGCTTTCGCTTGTGCTTTCGTGGATCCCTCGCTTGCTGGCTGCCCGCGCCACATCTCCGAGCCCGGCCCTTCTGTGGGGAGCCCGCCTCTGCGCCCCGCTCCTCCCCGGCGCCGCTGCTCCTCCTCGCTCGGAACGGGACGTCCACCAGGCCCTGGCACCGACGCAGCGCCTCCGCCCAGGCCGCGGCAGAGTTTTCACCTCCCGGCGAGGCAGGGAGGCAGGAAAAGCCCAGCAGCTGGAGGAACAGAGCCACGGAGATCTGGGCGTCCTTAGCGGCGTAGAGGACCTTGAGGAAATAGTGCACACGTTGTGATACTGGCACACAGTGAATACTCCCAAATACTATCAACTTTAGCACTAGATAGAGTAAAAGCAGAATCTGGATTAATTTCTTCTAAAGTCCACAGCAATTCTGGCAGTTAAGTACCACATCCATACCACTACAAGCCCCATTCTTAGGGCCAATTTAAAACACTGTTTCCAATTTAGTTTCCTCTGGGAATACAAGGCACAGAAAACTTTCCGAGCCAATCAGGCCTGAAATGCTCAGCAGGATCTCGAGGGCACTTGCTGGAAATTTCTGAGCTCAGACAGCCAACCAGTCCCACCAAGCCCTCCCTAGCTGTAAAAGGGCCTCCCTCAGTACATCCTCCATGTGATTACTTATCCTGTCACCCCCTCTGCTGGTCACTGCTTTTGTAGACATCTGCAAGGGGATTGTTTAAAGCAAGCAGGAAGCGAGACAGTCTAAAGAATGTAAACAAGGTTTGCAGGAAGAGGTGTTTCTCTTACTGTTAGGGATTGGAGGAAATAAAATAATTAAAGAAGGTGGTGTTTGAGGCACACAAGCACTTCCAGTGAATTTATCTGTCCTTCTGGATCAAAGGAAAACAAGGCTCAAGAATCCAGAGATGCTGACAAAAAATGATTTTTACGGAAAGACAGGAAAACTCAGGCACAGTCTGAAATTAATGTCAGGTCACACACACACACACACACACACACCAGGCTTTAAGAGAGAACTGGAAGGCACCTCCAATCTATCATAACAGCTCTCCTTTAATGACAAGACTGCTCTTCCTTCCAAAATACGAAGTTGAAGCAGAAGATGTACCTGTTCTTGAGTCAGTTCTTCTGCCTCCCAGTTGCTGCAACGCACATGAGAAGACTTGTCAAGTGGGTAGTTCAGGACTTTTTCAGCTAAAGACTTCAGGCTAAGGCAGTTGTGAAGTAGATCCTTCCTTAACAAAGAAAATGAAGCAAACACATTAAAGACAAAACTAAACACACATGCAGCCTCAGACAGGTTTGTATACCCTGATTCGGTCAGGGCAGGATATGCTGCTGCACATGCTGCATAACTCCCACTCAGCTGCTTCTCCATCATCTCCACAAAAACGTCCTGTCTACAGTTAGAATGATCTAATGCCTGCCATATGCCTAGCATGCAAGTACAGGAGTTGGTAACACTTACAGCTGAAGTGTCTGACTTTAAATTATCTGCCTGTTGAATAGAGATCTATCAATGATCACCTCCTGAGGTGTTAGGATCCAGGAATAACTGGCAAGAACTCTGGCTGCTCAAGGAACCAACAAGAACCCAAGGTGCAGAAATGTGTCCTTGGTGCTAGTGAGGCACCAGCAGGTCAGCAGTCCATGCTTCAGATGGCTAACAGCACACCCATATATGCACATATAACACACGTGGAGAACAGTCCCATGTAAAACATTCCATTTTAAGATGAACAAGGAGAAAAACAGCACTGGAAGTGTAACATTTTAAAGGGAAGCACAGCTGTTGGAAAAGAAAGCTGCTTTATTTTGTAATTCTGAGGAAATGCCGTAATGCAGCATTGGACTCGGGCTCTCCGGCCAGCCAGGACTTGCAGGCAGGGCCAGGGCACTGCGACACTCACCGCTGCCTCGCGGCCAAGTGCCGCAGATCCACACACCCTTTCACGGCCAGCCCGTAATCCTGAAGCAGCTTGCAGGCATCTTCCCAGCACCCGACCCCGACTTTCAGCACGGAGCCGTCTGCCATGACGTCCAGCAGGGTCTTTGGGATGGGCTCTCCGCCGGCAATGAGCCTGGGCAGTCGGACGAGAAGGCACAGGCCGCTGGAAGAAGCCAATTGCAGGAGGGACACGGGATGCGCTTTTCCTTCCGTGGATACCTGGGGGCAAGAAAAATAATCAGATTTCAGGTTACATGGTTTGCAGCAGTACCAAGGCTGGAACAAAAAGCAACAAAAGCAGCCATAGAAAAACCTATCAGGCCAGAAAGTCAAATGTTGCTAGATGAGTCTAACTTTTACTGAAAATTTATGGCTTGTTTCATAATATTACTGCCCATCACCTACTACTTAAGGGCTTCTGCTAGGGCAATTTCCCCCGTCCCCCTTCCTTCCTGCGCCTAGCTGAGGGCCTGCTTTCGAACCCACGCCAGCACCACGCAAAGCCCTCTCAGT